>JANAVB010004467.1:0-30907 GCA_029216955.1 Iris pallida | reverse complement strand
TTCCGTTCCCCAGAAGTGCTGCTTGATCTCTTTGTACATTTTGGTCCCTCCAGGGTGTATAGAATACTGAAACTGTGGGCTTCTCAAACCTCCTGTCTGATATCTCCACTTGGCACACATAGACGTGATCTAAATCTAAGTGTACCATCTTCGTGAATTTTTATCTCCTTCCTGAGTCCTAACTCACATTCTGTCCTAAGCTTCTGAATCCTTGGGTCCCGTGCCTGAGCTTCTTTGATCCTGTCTACCAAGTCGGATTGAACTCGTAGACTTGTCAGAATTCCGATATCACTAGAAAGTATAACCTCGATGCCCATCTCTAAAATATCTTCTAAGATACATTTTTGTGATGTTAACTAAATGTACCGCCCTCCTGCTAAGCGTCCGCTACCACATTAGCCTTGCCTGGATGATACTGAAGCTCTACGTTGTAATCCTTGATCACTCTAACCATCTTCTCTGTCTCATGTTCAGTCCCTTCTGAGTGATGATGTACTTCAGACTCTTGTGGTCTGTGTATATGTCCACTCGATCACCGTACAAGTAATGCCTCCATAGCTTCAAAGCAAATACTACTGCTGCCACTCCAAGTCATGAGTCGGATAATTCTTCTCATGGTCTCTAAGTTGCCTAGATGCATACGCTATCACCTTTTCATGTTGCATTAGGACACACCCAAGTCCCTTCCCTGATGCATCATATATCAGTAAAACCTTCGGGTCCAACCGGTAGTGTAAGAATAGGTGCCGTGATCAACTTCTGCTTCAAATTCTCAAATGATGCCTGGCACTCTGCCGACCAAATGAATGGCACATCCTTCCGTGTCAAGCGGGTCATGGGTGCTGAGAGTCTTGTAAAGTCTGATACAAACCTTCTGTAATATCCTGCCAATCCCAAAAACTTCGTACATCTGCTACGGTCTTAGGTATTGGCCAACTTTCTACTGCTTCTACTTTCTTGGGATCCACTGCTACTCTAGCCCCTGATATGATGTGCCCCAAGAATGAAATACGATCCGTCCAAAACTCACACTTGTTGAGCTTGGCGTACAACTGGTTCTCTCTCAGAACCTGTAATACTTTCTTGAGGTGAACTTCATGCTCTTCATCACTAGCTGAGTATACGAGAATGTCGTCGAGGAACACAACGACAAATTGATCTAAGTACGGCATAAAGATGCGATTCATCAAATCCATAAATATTGCTGGAGCATTGGTCAAACCAAACGGCATTACTAAGAATTCGTAACCCGTACTTCGACCTGAATGCTGTCTTGGGAATATCCTCTTCTCGAACTCTAACTTGATGATACCCTGACCGAAGATCTATCTTGGAGAAAACTCTTGCTCTACTCAATTGATCAAACAATCGTTGATCCTTGGTAGTGGGTACTTGTTCTTTACTGTTGCCGTGTTGAGCTTTCTATAGTCAATACATAATCTCGATGACCTATCCTTCTTCCTACAAGTACCACTGGTGTTGCCCATGGTGATTCACTAACTCGAATGAACTTCTTCGCCTTCAGTTCCTCTATGTGTTGACACACCTTGGCCTGCTCTGAATCTGCCATTCTATAAACTTGATCTGATATCGGTTTAGTTCCAGGTGCCAACTCTATACTGAACTTAATATCCCTAACCGGGGTAGACCTGGAAGTTCTTCGGGAAATACATCAAGAAACTCTTCAACTACCTTCGGGACTTGAACTTCTTCCATTGCCGTCACTACTCTTTGTTTATGTTGGTAGATCTCTGATCTGACTAAGGTGAACCGCTTCATGCCTGAAGTATTAAAAGATACACTCCCTCTACGACAATCTATTGTCGCATGACTGTCTTTCAGCCAGTCCATGCCTAAGATAACGTCAAAATTTCTATAAGAAATTCTATCAACCTGGCGGGTAAGGGACGCCCGCACACTACAACTCTACACGCTATAATAACTCTACTAACTCCTACGAGCCCATTACCAGTGAGTATATTCAACCTCCCTGGCAATGTCTCGAATTCTATTCCTAGTCATGTCGCAAATTATGCAGATATAAATGAGTGTGATGCTCCCGAATCAAACAATGCTACTGCGGGATATGAGGCGACGAGAATGTTACCTGCCACAACATCTTCCGATGCCAATGCCTCTTCCAAGGATAGATTGAATACCTGTCCTCGGTCTCCTTATTGGTTCCATGCTATGACCTAGCCTGATGCTGCTGCTGGCCTCTGCCTTGGTGATGTTGGGGTGGTCTATGCTGTTGCTGCTGCATCGGCGGTCCCTGCTGCCGAAACATCTGAGCCTGTGACATCAACGGACGTTGTGCCAGCGGTCTCACTGCTACTGCTGGTCCTTGATACTGGCCTGCCCCTGGTGCTGGCAAAGCAAGAAATTGTTGTACTGGTCCTCCTGACCTCGAATTCATATGACAGGTGGAAATCCGATGATCTGGATTTCCATATATTAAATACTGTCCGTTCAATGCCCGACACACACCTCTAGTGTGCCCTGCCTTTCCATAATAAGTGCAGCCCGCTGGGGGTTGCTGGTTCTTCCTCTGCTGCTGTTGTTGCCTTGCTGGGGGTGCTGGCCCTCGTATTGCCACATCATGAATGCGAATGCCAGAGGATTGTGCTGTAACTCGGGGCGCTGCTCCTCCTCCTCTTCAATCTGATTGTGAGATCTCTTCTGACCTCCAGTCCTAGATGTGATCCTTGGATTGTGATCTCATGCCTCCGGGTTGCCGTCAATACATCATCAAAAGTCTGGTAGTTGTCCCCCTCTATCAATTGCAAGAGTCCAAGATGGAATCCTTGCTGAAATCTCATAGCCCTCTGGCTCTCTGTTGCTACCATCTCTGGGGCAAACCTACTCAGTCTGCAGAACTCTTCTGCATAAGCATCCACTGTCTTGCTAGCCTGCTTGAGGTTGATAAACTTCTGCTGTAGCTCGAACTGTGCCACAACTCTATAGTACTTCGTCTTGAACCTCGCAGTAAAATCATCCCAAGCTATAGGACGTCTGACGCCCAATTCCTTTGATTTCCACCAATCACGTGCGAGGTCCTGAAGTAACAGTTTCACTTGATCCATACGTTCTTCCGTCGGTACCTTAGCCGCTGTCAGAATAGCCTCGATGTCCTTAAGCCATGCATCTGCTGAAATGGCATCTTCCGTGCCCTCGAAACAACGGGGGTTGTACTTATAGAACCTGGTTGACGCCTCTGAGTCAGTCCTCACTCCCCTTTCCAAAGCCGTTAGCAATCCTTGGTTGAGCAATACATTCTGCTCTTGCAGCTGAGTGTGCATGTGTTGCTGGACCAACATCTGATGTTGCTGAGTAGCCATCATCCCTCTTATGTTTTCCAGAAGGGCTGGTGTGTCTACTGCCATAGGGATAGGCGGAACTGTTGGTAGTGTTGGAACCTCCGGATACTGCGGTCCAGCTGTTGGTTCCGCTATCACCTCTTCTTGGATGGTCACTTGAGGTAGTACTGGCCTTTGTTGCTAATCAATATGGTCACGTTGTTCGTGTTGCCTTGTTGTTGCTGTCCAGCTCTGACAGATGCGGACGAGGTACCCCTAAGAAAAGGGACAAGAGAGCAATCAAACGATCGGACAGAAAAGATCAATGAAGTCAAAGGATACCGGAATGTCAAGCTAGGGTCGAGAGTAACGAAATCATGAGATCAAGGGGAAACATGTGTGATTGAGACATCCTATAAATTAAAACACCCCACAAGTCTGAAATCAGACCTGCATGAGCTACCACTAAAACCTTGTCACGCCCCAGAACCAGAATATCGGAGAGCGGGGGATGACTCAGCCAGCTACGTATTACAGGTAGATGAATACCGTATAATACGATCAATGCTGTCTAAAAGACAAGGGGGTGCATACTACATGAAAGTCTCACTAGGGTTACTCAACATCTATTGTCTCAATCATTCAAACAAGAAACAGTAATAGAAAACATGTAAGATAAAGCAGTAAGGCATCCCAAATGCTCAGTCAAAATGTTCTTGAGATCTGGCTTTACAAAACATAGCCAGATAATATGATAAGGTATACACAATTGTTATCAGCTACAGTCTGACTTAGTTACAATTATGTAAAAGTAAGTGCAAGACAGTCCGACTAACATGTCGGTGCCAAGTGGCAAAAAATAAAGTAAGTAGCAAAACGAGCAAGGAAGTAAGAAACCCACTCGTGTCCTCCTGCGATCATCCCTCTAGTATTGACCATCTTGGAGGTGGAAGTAAGCTGAGCCCTCGGGAGCTGGCTCTAAATCTGGCTTTTCAAAACCAGAGATGTTAGACCTCAAATAGTAAGTACCACAAGGAAGCACGACATGAAGAATTAGAACCAGTGGTAAGAGTTAAGAATATGATAAATAAGTCTCCTCTTGCTACTGGGATTCACACAACATCACGACACTTCAAACCAACTTCCCAACCAAACAAGGACAGAAGTTGACCCGTCATGTCCTGACATTCTGATTGTCTCAGTAGTTAACAGAGTTGGTAGAGTACACAAACAAATCAATTTAAACGATAATACAACTACTACGGCTTGCTAACTGTAAGTTCTAAGTTATCCTGGAAATATACAATAAGGGATTCTTCAGTTCTTACAATGTATAAGCAAGGCTAGTCTACCCAATAATCAATTACGCCAATCATGAATTAGACGTGTCCCAGCGGAATGCCCGTCATCAATATATAAAAAATATAAACAGATACCACTCCCTGCCCGTGTGGCAGGTTTGCAGTATCTGTGGAAACTAGCCGGCATGTCGGGGCACTAATTGTCCCGAGATGTCTGCCATGTAAGAACTCGAGAATCCATTCTCTCTATGCAATCGTTATTTTATTTAGCTTAATAGTCCCTATGTTAATTGAAATCTCATGTCGTGGATCATGGTCATTCAGAATAAGTACTTTCGTACAGAGTATGATATGCATAACTCTACAATAATGCCCGTTTGTAGCTCTTACATAGCGTAATGCAACAATCAAACCTAGCCACGGAATAATCATGCCTTGACTGTAAGGTACATATGCTGCTTTTATAGAAAATAAGTTGAAGTCTGCACGTATCCATATGCCAATGTTCGGGATCGGCTAGTCGATTACGATGGTTCATGGTTAGTATATGAACGTGTCTCAATCAATTCGCTAAGACGAATAGCCAGTCTTTTAGTTCCAACTAGGAACGCATGATCAATCATTTAGTCAAGGTAACAATCAATGTCAATTCGTGACCAGCATGAAAGTCAAACTAGTATTTAGTATGGTCGAGTCTATAACTCTCAGGATTAAGTTCCAGTCATACTGGATATCCATAAACCAATCGAGACACATTACACACTCCACACAACATTATATAAATATTAATATATCATGATTATATCGAGTTCATGTCAAAAAGGCGTAAGGATATAATAAGGGGTGTCATGCGCCTAAGGAGTACGCCAAAGGAAGTACGCGCAAAGGAATAACGTTTACGCGTGAAACTTGTACGCGTAAAGTAAATAACGTTACGCGTGAAGGAATACGCGTAAAGGAATACGTGTAAAGGAATAACGTTTACGCGTGAAACTTGTACGCGTAAAGTAAATAACGTTACGCGTGAAGGAATACGCGTAAAGGAATACGCGTAAAGGAATAACGTTTACGCGTGAAACTTGTACGCGTAAAGTAAATAACGTTACGCATGAAGGAATATACGTAAAAGAATACGCCAAGTCAGAGTAGACGTGCATAATCCAGATTGACGCTGACACGAATGAACGTGGGCGTAGAGCTTGGTACTACGCGGGCACGTATAAACGTGGACGTAGAGAACCTCCAGAACTCCAAATTTCAGGAAACCTTTAATCTCAGCCAAAAATGGGACTTCCATGGATCAAAATGGGGTATAACACAAATCTCAACAACCTAGAATGATCAAAACTTGAAAATAAGGAAGTTTGATAGATCAAAACCACCAAAATCTGAAAATGATAAATTTTAGATCTACAAAAATAAAACTTTCAAATACAAAATGTCAAGTTCTAAACTATCTTAGAATCACGAGGGAAAGATAAATGAACCATAAAAATGGATTCTCGTGTGGAAGCAAGATTCACTTGCCTATGGGTTTTCTTAGGTTAGAGGTGAGGTTAATGGAGAGGAAGAAGAGTAAATGAGAATGAATGAAGAGAGAGAAAGTAGTTGGGCTTTAAATAGAGATGGTGGTAGGTAGGGGAATGGGTTCATGATGAACCACCCTAAACCCAAACAAACCAACCCAAGCCGAACCCAAGTCAAAAATAAACCAAAAGCTAAAAAAAGCAGAAAATAAAATACAGAAAAATAATTAGCATAAAATTAAAGGAATTAAATACAGAACAAATGCATGATAAATATTAAACAAATATATTCAAGCGGTACATGTATTAAAATACGTATTCTGAGAATGGAGAATGACATGTTGACTGACAACACTTTTCTGAAGATTGGGCTGATGCTGGTATCGGAATCCCAAGTTGAAGCTTCAGACGAGTGAGAGTGTATAGACTCCTCCGCTTCTGAACTATCTAGGATTGTCGGAGGTGTGATATAGCCTAACCCCCGTCTGGTGCGATGGTAGTAGTATTACGGTTTCCCTTTTGGAACTGGAAGCCGTAAAGGAAGACGTCGGCCTTTGCCATAGTTTAGACCCTAGCCACTTTTCAGGTCATAATCCATCTTTTGGATGAGGTACTTTGCTTGATCGGTGTACCGATATACTTGTATTCGACCGGTGTTGGGTTCTGGCTCGATAGGTGGGAGGTCTTGATGATGCTTGACTTTGCCGAAGACGATAGGTTTCTCGTCCTGGCTCCAGGGTGGAACTATATAACAGACTCCTTGATACAGGATGACTCAATGTACATGATTGACAGTCATTATTTGTGTTTGCAACGACTGAAAGGCATTATCTAGAGTATACATGGCATTCCATTGTGGAAAACTAGAATAATTCAAAGGCATCCTTTTATTGATAAAATATGAGATTTTGTCCCGGGGAAAATCATTATCAAGAGATGGGGCGTCAACATTGGCAGATATGTACTCTCCAGTTCTTCGTCAGTGAGCACCGGAGTAGCCTTGGGCCATTTAGGATAGTTCATAGAAAGTTTGACCCATACTGGCTCTTGAGCTTGTGCTGAAGAGATACTGGGGCTTTCCCTCGTAGCTTGATAGTGAGGGGAACCGACATTTAGGGAGGTCTCCCCTTGAGTCGAACTTTGAGAGGTGCCTCAGCTTGCGCCTCGAAGAGTGGTGCTTTCTTGCGCAGTTTTAGCACAAGAGGAGCCGACACTTGGGGAGGTCTCCCTTTGAGTCGTATCTTCAAAGGGACTTCAGTTGTTATTTCAGTCAGGGGAACAGGGGCCCACCCACGAAGCTCGACCACAATAGGGGTCGGTGGTTGGGGAGTTTCCCCTTGAGTCGCACCTTTAGAGGGGCACTGGTCATCATTTCTGCTTTAGTCGGCCTCTGCTTCATCGTCTGCATTGTTGGCTTCATCTTCCAGATGAATTGATTTGTATAGATCGAAGTTGGTAAAAAATGCCTCAATCCCTCTGAAGGGATCGACATCAGCAAACTCCATCCTGACTATGCCGTTGATGGACACATATTTCATGCATTGGTGGAGAGTAGATGGCACCACCATGTATTTGTGTATCCATGGACGCCCCAACTAGATGTAATTAACGTCCGCATCCACAATATAGCAAGTCACCTCCGTCTGGAGATCACCGATATGATATTTTAGGTGAATTTTCCAGCGGTTCACTTTTGCTAGCATTGAAGCCGCTGATTGTAGTGTGGGATGCCGTCAGACGATGCATCGGGATCCCCAATATCTGGAGCAAAGTCCGTGGGATGATGCTAAGGGAAGACCTAGGGTCGAACTTGATCCGATCCACCTTGACGGTACCGACATACCCTGTGTAATACATCTGTCTGTTATGTCGGTTGTTCTTGAGTAGCATGTCTTATTGAGTGAAGGTGATGTTGGGGATGATTTCCCCTATGCTGTGGCAGTACAGACATGCTGTTGAATCTTCTTCAGGCTGCTTGACCTGACTGATAAAGGACTCAGCATCCTTCAGCGCTTCACATAGAGCCTTCCGAGTATCTTTGGATAGCCGGAGGAGCTTGAATAGGGATAGCCGAGCTAGAGTATTAGCGAGCTATACCAGCATGTCGAAGTTGTGGGGTTTAGCCAGCCCCGTAACATTGTCTTTTCGTCGAGGCCGTTGAAACGAGCCTTTTTCTGCTTTTGTTTGTTGACTGCTGGAGGTTGGGATGGACCCTCCTCTTGGGCAGCCGTAGTGGTGACAGGAGGTGTCACTTCGAACGGAGCCTCCTTTTGCTGCACGTTTTGTTGTGAACACGTCTGGACAGAAAAGGCTTCCTAAGGGGAGGAAGTGACCTTGCGGTAAGACTTGGTCTTCTTGCCTTTGGTTGTGGAGGTTGGATGTACCCCCGGTTGAGTCAATTTTGGGGCTAGATCTGGGTGGACCCACATGATCTCTTCCCGGGACGTCGTAAGTGGTATTAGCCTACTCATATTGTCACGAGTTGGTGGAAGGTTGATTACTTCCATTATCGCCTTTGGGATGGGGACGACGCCATCTTGAGCTTCAGTAGGTGGCAAGGTGCCAAATTGGAGTGACACCATATTGGTCGAGACTGTCTTCTCTTCATAATCAAGCGAGAGGACATTCACATTGATTATGCGTTGTATGTAGTTCTTCAAGGTGTAGCGGTCTTGAGTCGGATGGCCGACGAACCGATGGTAGTGATAGTACTTCGGGTCGCCTACCCTGTCAACCTTGTTGGGACACTTTGGATCGAAAAACTTGATTTTATCACTTTGCTTTAGCATCTCGAAGAGTTATAGGGTATCTTCATCATTGAAGGAGTACACCTCCTTCAGTCTTGGTGCGGACGGTGGTTTCTGAGTGGGCCCTGTGTACTTTTCGAGGCATTGACAGTCAATGCCTGCTTTTCCTTTAGCTCGCGCCCGTTGTTGTTGTTGACGACACGCTTCCCCTTGTCATCGAACGTATGGAAGCTAACCCCCAGAAGCCGAGCATCGCATGCCTTCTTTTCGGCGCTTTCGACACCGATGATTAACGAACTTCAATATGGAGGCCGGGCAGAGTCGAGCCAGAGTTTGATTACATGCATCATATTCATACTGCAGGAATCGATCATCACATGTTCTGGTATACCCGGAGGTAATCTTAAGCATGCCTGCCGGAAGCGCTCGATAAAAGCTTGAACGGTCTCTTTCTCCTTCTGGACCACTTCTATCAGGGATGACATTGTCATATCTTTTCCTCTGTCGTAGAATCGGTCGAGAAACAGATGCGTTAAGTCATCGAAGGAGGATATGTAGTTGTTAGGAAGACTGCAGTACCACTCATAGGTGACTCCCTTCATCGCCCCAACGAACAAACTTGTAAGCAAGGCGTCTTCCTTCAGGAGATATCCCGTCACAGAGTGGAAGTAGGTCAGATACTGACGAGAAGACTCCTTTCTGTCAAATGGCGTCAATGTTTGTGGTTTATATTTGGAGGGATAAACCACCTTGTTCCATTCGAAAGGATAAGGTTGCCGAATCCCGACCTTCTGGCGTTCCTCCTGTTTATTTCGTGCTTCAAAACGATCGCACAAATCTCTTACCATCTCAACCAACTCCTCTTTAGAGCTAGGAGCAGGTGAGGGAGGTAAAGTGTGAAGCTCGGTACCCGAAGCAGTTGACGTCCAAGGTACAGTTTGATGATCCGTTCCTGACGATACCCGTTAAGGGGGTATACTGGACTCTTCGTTAGCCCCAGGATCAGGACTGGTAGATGCAGGTGCCCTTTGAAATATCAGAGTATTCCGTATCTCAAACACCATTTGGTTCAAGGTTTGTATAGTAGTGGAGAGGGTCTTGAGGCCATCTTCCAAGGTATCCATGCGCCGTATAAGATCCGAAACTGAAGCTTCGATGTCTTCTTCGTCGCCACCCCCTGCCATATAGACGAGCATGATATGGGTAAAAGTGGATGGATCGTTCGATGCTTCACTTTTGGCCTCTCTTTTTTATGGAAAGGTTGGCCTAAGAGCTTCTTCTTTCGATACTTTATACTGGCTACCCCCCAGCTACATCGGTATCAGTTCCTTAGTGAATGCTCTCATCTTCGAACGAAGGGTTGTCGTAGACAGTTGGGTCTGATCACCCCAGCTTACATCGTTGCTGAAGCCTGCCTTCTCAACTGAGTATTCTGGAACACTCCGATTGGCGAGACTACTGGTTTACTTTTCTTCGGTCGGCTTTTCGATAGACCAGCTGAAGTCGAGGAGTTGGTGGTGTTTGCTTTTCTCTCTGCTGCATGGGAGTTAGAGACGACATAGCACGAGGCGACCGGAGGTACTGTCTTATCGTCGATTGGTACACTTTTTCTAAGGCGACGTCGGGTAGGTGCAGCTGGTTGTAGTCGCTGGAATACAGATCGCCTTGGTGGTGCAGCTGTTGCTTTGCAACAGCAGCAATTGATGGTGACCATGGCACAAGTATGCCCCGAAAGGGGCACATCATGCACGAAGGTCATCTCTTCCGATCTACGTCTGTGAGTGATCACATTATGTAGGTCGTGTGAGGAGAGTTTCACATTCGTACCCGATTTAGACGCATGGCAGGACCAAGCACCGGGGTGGTTATATGAATGCTGCGCCCCCTGATTTGGTTCCAACGTACGATATACGCCTAGATCATTGGTAGGAGAACAACATATATTACGACTTGAACCCACTTCATGTGCGCAGCCAATGTGGGCGCATGGGTTCAAAGCCGCAAAATTTGTCCCGCCTAACTTGGTATCATGCGCAAGGGATGCGCCCAAGTGGGAAGGAGACTTCGAGAGTCGACTCATTGCTGGTGAAAAGTCACCCGAATAAACTCTGTACAGCTTATCATCAGCTGCACGCATGACTTTCAGCGCACATTTCTGGTTTGCTGTTGGCATAGCATATTTGAGGCGCATGGCCCGTGCTGCCTTGGACTTCTTCGTACTAGCCCGAAAAGGCGTATAGTACTTAGAATCCAATTCATCCTCGCCATGGCAGTGAGTGATTATGTCGAAGATAAATATTTTCTCCTGCGCACTAGAGCTCATGCGTGGGGGGTTGGCTGCGCTCATGTTCCGTCGGCGCATCTTTTTCGTCTGAAAAAAGAAGGTTGGGAGCTGCAGTCAACGCCGTACTTCCCTGGCAGATGTGCTGCACCAGTGGAAATGTCTTGTTTGCTGAAAACGTCAGCAGGAAGGAAGGACTGCGGCGGCGCATTCCCTTCAGTGGTGGTGCCCGGGGCATCACCTTTGCACTCCCAGACTTGGCGAGTCTTCTTCGGCTTTGGCAGCCACTTCGAAGAACTCGTGCTGCCTGCAGAAAAGAACTCCTCATACACCTGCTGATGGAGGCGTACCACAAGCATCTTATGGGAGAAGCCGAGCATGTTGCCGTCAGACTATGATACAACCTTCTCGTTGGAAGAGAAAGTGGTCCCTAGCAGAGACGTCAGCTTATTTTCCATTAAAATAAGGTATTTGAAGTAAACTTTTTATTTAATTACAAACAGAACAGAGTACAATATAGGATTTAGATGTAATCCTAGGAGTACACTTTTGTTTTTATCTGGGAGCTATGGCGATGGAGCGAGTGATAATTTTTTAACTCCGTTAACGATCTGACGACGATCGCGAACTCTCTGAAGGTCTGGGTTGCTCTGGAACGAGCAGTGACTTAAAGAGGATTGAAACTCTTGCAAGTGCTCTGGATGCTGAAGTGGTTCAAAATGTTTAATAAGTGGGACTTCGAGCTTGGAGAGTAGGGGCTTGAAATGAAGCAATGATCATTCTATTTATAGGCAGCATAATGATCTGCTTATGTACGCATATGCGATGTGCACCTAGAGAACTTGCACATAGGGATGCCACGTGGCTGCCTTTCTTGGGCGCATGGACGATACGCCAGGGAGATAGAGCCGAATCTGTTTGAACTGCACTATTGAGCTACGGAGGAGCTGACACGTGACAGTTGTGGAGATTCGGTTGTTACTGAGATCTTGGGTGGTTAGAACCCATCTGTAGGCAGAACTGAGTCAATGACATGTGGCACGTGTTTATGGCTCAAAGATCTCAGATTTGGTGGGGGATGATCTGTCAGGATGCGCCTAGGATTTGGCGCATGAGAAGACTTGGTTCATGACTTTTAGGGGTGAAAAACAAGTCTGGGCGCATAGCTTTCAGGGCACATGCAGAGCTTTGGACGCATGGCTGCGAAGGCGTATACAGAGTTTTGGGCGCATGGCTACGGAGGCACATGCGGGTGATTAGTCAGCCACGTGGCGGGGCACAGTTGTGATCGACAAAAATGAGTAATGATGAGGCTGACGTCAGCGGCTCTTTGTTTTCTGAAAAGGCTGTCAGCTGCTCAGTCTCGAGACATGTGCTGTCGACTCTGTCACATAGTATTAAATGCTTGAGAGGTAATGAGCTTAGGTGGGCGCATCTATCTGTGTTTTACTGGGCGCATTCGTTTGTGCTTTATAGGGTGCATTCTGTATGAAGCGTATGGTGCCGCTGGGCGCATGTGCTACGTGGCGCATCTCTTTTGGTCAGCTTTGTCGAGTCTTTCGAGACTTGATTTGATGATTTCTTTGACTTAGCTGAATTTCTACCGTTAGATTCATCACCATTAATGCAAGTTCATTGCATTGATTTTGGGGAAGTTGCTACTTGGCGCATGGGTTTGATTTGCCCTGGCCTATAAATAGCTTTATGAAGAGAAGTTTGTTTCTCGTTTTTCACCCGACTTCTCGATGAAGATGAACTCGACCGATCCTCCTCTTTGGCAAGATATTGCACTGTGGGTTGTGGATCTCCATATTCGAAGAAGCTTTGACGATGAACTCCTTCAAAGGACTGGGATGCGCTAGGAGAGCTATGAACATAACAACTTGTGTTCGAACCCCTTGTCGGCAGTATTCTTCTACAAGATGGCGTTGGGTGCCTGTTGTATCCAAAGATCGGGGTCGTCGTACCCCGACTTCCGTTATGCTGGAAGAGCCACCGGGTTCGGGTTGATTGTCAACCCACGTTTTGCTTAATAAGTGCTTCATTAGCCGAAGCACTCGTACGTTGACGAGGAAGTGATCCACTCTGATGAGGAGGAGTGATGCGCCTACGCTGAGACGTCAAAGTGATGCTCCTAGCTGTAGTTTAGGCTTTTTCTTTTTAGTAGACTTTTTGTTGTCACAAAGAGTTTAGACATGTAATAGAATTTTTATATGGAGTAAAAAATCAATCTTTATGTGCCTCTTCTACTTGCTGTCTTCTGAATGATGTGCCAACATTCTGTCTTTGAATTCTTTGGCACATGATGTATTAGGGCGCATGGCGTTTTGGGGCGTATAGGAGTTCTAACCTTTAGATACGCCTGAAATTCCATGCTTCTACACAAATTAGTTAGCAAGTGGATTTACTGTCAATTGGACAGAGCCATTGGCAATAACAAGTGGTTTGAAATCTTTACTTCATCGACTGCAGAATGCTTGGCCCCAACACTATCGACCGATTATCGTTCGCCTTCTAGAATCCATCCCTCCTAAATGCAAACCCTCCAGGTACTCCAACGCTTGGCACATGATGGATGGTTATCTAGACACGGTCCAGGAAGCTATGAAATTTTTTGTCTATGACAATCCCCAATACCGATTGTGCAGGTTCTTAAAGGAGGTCAAAGCCAGCCTCAAACCTTGGCACAAAATGCAACCTCTTTCACCTCTTTGCAGCAAAGAGGACGACCTTAAGAGAGTACAAGAGCAGCTGTAGATCCACCTCGATGACACCCTGTTAGCTGTACTAGAGAAACAATTAAACAAGGAAGTTCATAAGCTCCAACTGCAAGAACTCATTTACCTCCAAGAAAGAGCCAAATGTAACTAGTTAAAGTCAGGTGACAAAGGCACTAAATTCTTCTACGCAACGATCGGAGCTCGGCTTCACACCAACAGCATTAATAAATTTATCAAGCCTAATGGAGATGTTGCATCTGACCTATTTGATATCCAGTCAGAAGTTGTTGCTTATTACAAAAACCTATACAATTAGATTGACTATCCTACCTTATTTCCTGATCTAGTATTCAAGAAGCTCGTGACAGAGGCTAGTAATGCTGCTATCCGCCGCCCTGTGTCTGTGGACGAGATTGAGAACTATATCAAAGATGCAGATGACTCCAAATCACCTGGGCCAGATGGCTTTGGTGCAAAATTCTTCAAGGTACATTGGCCTGCTCTCAAAGATCTTATTCTTGATATTGTATCTGATTTTTTCAAGACAGGGAAGCTGCTCCGCGAACTTAATCACACTTTCATTACATTGATCCCAAAGAAGAAAGGCGCATCCTCTCTAGCAGACTATAGGCCTATCGCCTGCTGCAATTTTATTTATAAAATTATTACTAATTTGATATGAAAATGCATGAGAGACATCATGCCTGGCCTTATCTCCAAGAACCAGACTGCCTATATTCGTGGGAGATCCATAGCCGAGAACTGCCTCCTATTCCACGAGATGGTCAGAGGATTCAACTAGAAAGATGGAGATAAAGCTTGCATCAAACTTGATCTTTGTAAAGTGTATGACTCTGTAGACAGAGGCTTCGTCTGCCATCTCTTGAAGTGTATGGGCTTTGAAGAATGGTGGGTTGATTTGATAAGAGAATGCATCACGACCCCCTTCTTCTCCGTTCTAATACAAGGCCAACCTTTTGGTTTCTTCAAAAGAAATCAAGGACTCAAACAAGGCGACCTACTGTCACTATACGTGTTCACAGTCATCATGGAATATCTCTCATGCATGCTTGATCTCGCAGCTCACAGGAAAGACATCTCCCCTCTATTTAAACAGATCTTCCTTGCTGTCACTCATCTAATCTATGCAGATGATCTTCTTGTGTTCATGTCCCTACTAAAACATCCATCCTCCACCTTCATAGGATTTTAAAAGACTTTAGAGAGTCAACCGGGCTTCAACTGAATCATGACAAGAGAAGAGCCTACTTCAACAAGTTTTGCTGCAGGAAGATCGAGTGGGCGGGTCTACTGAACATGGAACAAGGTACTCTACCTGTTAAGTGCTTGGGGCTTCCTCTCTCTATATGTTACACCAAGGCAGTCGACTGTGCTAACCTGATAGATTACGTTCAGTGTCGGCTGGAAAGATGGCAAGCCATGACCCTATCATTTGGTGGTCGTGTCGAACTTATTCGTTCAGTTATTACTGCGGTCTTTATATACTGGCTGCAGGCGATTATATTGCCTATGCGTATTATTCATCAAATAGATCGTATGTGTGCTACATTCGTATGGCGTGGAGGAGTCCAAGTCATTGCCTGGAATGATCTATATAAGCTAAGATCTAAATGAGGAATTAGCCTCTTCTTCTTGTCCATTTTTCGTGACATTGCTTACCTGAAATTAGGGTGGAGATTTTTGAGGACCCTGATTTTTGGTAATTATTTTATCTTTTCTATATAATTTTTATTTATTAGAATATATTTTATTCTTAATTATAACTATAGATGTATTTTTTCGTAGCTTTAATTTTTGGAGCACAAGAAGTACCAATCTTTCGAAATGTCCTTCATAAGTTTTGAAGTAGACAAGTCCACCTTTAATTTGATATATCATGTTCCATCCAAAACTTTTTTCCTATCATTCTTTTGACTTTGTACAACTTCGGGTCAAATTTAGGTTATTTGATTATTTATCGTAATTCTAGACCTAACTTCCAACTTGAGTCCGGGACTCGACATCGATCAAAACTAATTGAGCCAATATATGGTTTTGACCCATTTTGAGCCTATGACACACATGCCAAGAGTGTGCCACTCAATCGATTCCTCATGTGCTATTTATCTACGAATGGCACAAGAGACTCGCCGGTTAACTTTTCGAGTTCGATTTGATTAGAAAATATATTTAGACCCTAACCTAGCCAATCCCACTTAGTAGAGCCATGTTGGGTTGCCATGACTTAGTGAGTTATTATAAATTTATTTTGGGATGTTATATAGCCAAATAGATTTAGATACAATTTTTTATATATATGATTATATTTATAATAGCCTAATACTATATAGATATGACCTTAGTCATGGTTAAATTTTGAGACACACCTTGACTAGGAATTTTGGCATCGATAGTGTAGTCGTGTGCTTTGACTAGTGTAATAGCTAGGGTAAGGAAGGCCTGGCCATAACAGTGTCCCAACTAGGAAAACCAGTCAAAGTTGTGACTAGCTCCTATAGACGATTTAATTATTAAGACCCTTTTGACTTTTAGGAGACTCGGTTGTGCCAATTTAGCCCAGACTTGACCCAAACCCAACCTAAGCAATATAGTTGTATAGTGCATCCAAACACGTCCGTAATATATATATTCATAGTGGTATTCTATTTTAGTGACCTAGTAAGCCATTTTATTAAAAGTGGTTACATATATAATATATATGTTATTGTTATTTAATTTATATTCTATTTTGGGATAATGATAACAATTTCCTTAAAAATTTTTTTTTAGATTTTTGAAGATTTCTAGGCTACACATATATTTGTGTGCATACAAATGTATGCGTATAGATACATGAATAAGTATTTTTCTTATTGAACTCTATTTATAAGTTGAAAAATATATATACATATAAAATTGAGTTTTATTTATAAAATCTTAGTAATTAAAACTAATGAGTATATATTACAACTTTTTGGTTTTATTATAAATTTTTTTAAATATATTTTTATCATGTGTATATAGACAGGTGACCATGTATTAGAATACTAGATTAATATATACATCTATTAGAAAAGAAAAAAGAAAAAAAGAACCCAACCGGTTGATGAACAGTGCAACCGCACTGTTCATCCATCCCTAACCCGAGCCCGCAGCAAACCCGATCCCCCATAAGATGTGTAACCTCATCTTCCCAATTTTGAGAAACTTAAATTTCTATAATAATATATTTTTATTTTAACAATTTTGAATGATGAATTATTTTGGAGGGAATGGACTTAAGAGCAGGATTTCAAATTTGAAAGTTTGTTTTAACCAACTTAGTGGTCCCCAATCATTTTTTAAAATTTCTAACTGATTTTCTTCAAATTCTGAAATTAATGAAAAGGAAGAGGGGGTTTATGAACTTTGCCTTTAGAGGGAAGGGTCATTTTGTAATATTCTTAGGCCGGGGGGGGGGGGGGGGGGGGCTAAGTGCAAAAGTTCACAGTTGGTTATAATTAAGAGTTAGAACAAAGTTTATTTCATTATTTTTTCCTCTAATTCCATTTTTGTTCGATCCTTCTTCCCTGAGCTCGGCCGACGCCGCCGCCGACGACGACGATGGCGGCCACTTCTAGCGACACCGAGCAGCGGGGTTAGCCGAGTTGTTTCCTCGAAGGCGGGTATGGCGGCTCCTCCACCATGGCCAACTGCGGACGGCGACGAGACTGATCGAGATTGATCGATCCGTTCCACTTCTGGATGAGGTTGTCGACGAACCAACGACGAGCTTCTCCGACCTCGGCCATGACTGCATCACTGGCGAAGGTACTGCACCGCAAGAAGATGGACACTCCGTGAACCGGTGGTGGCGATCGGGTTGGAACTGCGCCGCTCTCCATTACGAGATCGCCTTGCTTCACGGGAACTCGAGGCGGCGTGGATGACCATACGCAGCAGCAGTTCGCCGGTGACGAGCTCGACAGCGTCGAGCGTCGACAAGTAATCCCCTCTGGAAATTGAGGCAAGTGAATCTATAGGATTTAATTTCTTGTTTGATTTGATTTTGATTTTGATCTTGATCGGAACGAAGACAATGAAATCTAAGCTTTCAATCAGTTGATCCAAGTAATCTCTGTTCTTAACCCAAATTGATCAATAAATTCAAACATAACTCTGGAACTTCTTTGTTTCCTTCTGTCCATAAGGTGCTTGATCGGTTGCCTCAAAGAGCCTTAGTATCCGAACTGGACACATAGAGATCGTGTCCGACCGTGTGAGATTGTGTCCTCATCTCTGAACGGTTCCTCTATACTCAGGTAATATCTTACTCTCCTTAAACGATTTGAGAACGTCTTGTTTTGCACTAGGATTGATAGCAGGGCTGGATTATGAGCAGAGTGTATGGGAATGCTTGTTGTGTCCAACTGATGTGTGCCGGTGTCGGGGTCGCGTGCAGGAGATTGATCTAGGAATGGAGCTAGACTGGCATTGATTTTGAATAAGCATTCAGTTTGAATGGTTGAGAACTCTTGATTTTGTACTTGGCCAGGTTGTATGGCTCAGGAGAAACGCTAGCAGTATCCAACAGAGTTATGGACAACAGCGTTGTGTCCGACACTAGGTGTGGTATGCAGGAGACTGGTGGTGAGAATGTGGGATTGATGGGAACTCAGTACAGATTGGATCGGGTTCCTCTACTGGGCTTGGGTGTATGTATATGTTCTGTCAAGTTGAGTCAATGTATATGTAAGTTTTGGTTAAGTTCTGTGTATTGATTTATGGTGTATGGGTGAAGGGAAGTAGCAGTTAGCTTGGTTTTGTAATTTAAACTAATATAACTTAAGTGTTTTGGAAGATGCTTTGTATTATTTCATTCATGTGTAGTTTGTTAGTATTTAAGAAGGGGAATTATTTTTGGACTATATTTTGGGCCAAGTCAGGGAGTTGGTTTGGGTCTGTGACTGTGAGTATAGCAAGGTTGGGTTTTCTCCAAGGTTGGTGTTTGATTTTTTTGTTTTCAAATGAGAAAGGGAGTAGAAGTAGAATGTTGAGTCGGGCCCTATTGTATTCTGTGTCACAATTTATGTGTAAATTATTTATGTTATTATTATTTTTTGTATTAAATCATTTTTTAATTAATGACTAGCTATATTCAGTAAAGAGGAAATTGGAAGGATTTGTTACGTATATGTTGTTCTTGCCAATTTGATTAATGAATATCCTATCTATCTAGCACTTCTAAATAAATAGTATAACCTAGACTATTTTGCATACTTTGTAAGAAACCTTCTTTTTATCTAGTAATGTCAGAAAATTGCTAGTAAATATTTTCTATCTAGCATAATAGTTGATTGGCGTATATCATATTAGTATCTTCTATCTAGACTCTAAAATTTATCTAAACTATGGCATATTATTTTCTCACTAATTATATGTGTACAAGATTTGGCTATAGATGTATAACTAGGTAAGGTTGATGGCTAGCAAGATATTGTTAGAAAAATAGTTAGTTATTTAAATGTCTTATTTAGATATTAACCAACTTGTACCTAATTAACAGGAGGACATCCAGCTCCTTTCATTACCCATACTTTTTCGGAGCAAGGCAAGTACTTTTCTACGGTCTTGTGCATTTACATATCTTGTACTATTCTTGTGACACGTCATGACACGATATCCTGTACCCCTGTACTCATGTATTCATGTTCTTGTACTTGCTTGTGTCGGGTGGGGAAATACACTAGCCATGTGACCAAACCCCGGTTACTATATTCATGTAGATAGCTTAGGCCTCGCATCGTGCATGCGGGCCCTAAGCCGTACCATATTCATGTACTCCTGTACATGCTCCTATACTCACCCCATCCGGTCACATGGGCTAGTTGTATTTCAAACATTGTGCACTTGTCATGTCTTGTACTTCAGGATTATAGTTTCATTCCTGTACATTATATTTCCTGTACTTTACATTCTTGTACGATAGTTCCTGTACTTTATCTTTTGTACCTACTTTCCTGTACTTTCATTTCATTTCCTGTATTTTATTTTCATGTACCCCTGTACTCATTTCCATATCATGTTCTTGTTCATTACCTAGAACTGTACTTTGCTCGCTCCTGACTGGATATGTTGCAGGTGTACTTGCAGGATATCATTCTACCATATGGGCCAGAGCCCGGGACATTAGTTGAGCAGGATGGAGACATGACTTAGCTAGTGGCTTCAGGTTTAGACTGTTAGCTTTACTCTTAGATATTGTTTTAGAGTTCATAGTACATTTCATTCCTGATGACTATAGTACATTTATGTTATATGGATTTGTGGATTATGGTGATCGTTCTGGGAACGTTTTTAGATGCTGTGATTGTATACATTTATGTTTATCTGGTTAGATTTTCCTAGCTTGGTACAGCTTACTTCGTCGTGTCTAACGACGAAGGCTGGGCGTGTCCGACTCGTGTCCGATTATTCGGGAGCGGGTCGTGACAAGATGCTAGCGAACTATATATCGAAGGAAGGGAAGAAAAACTAAAAACCCTAGCCAAACCCCTTGCCCTCTCGACATTGAGCCACCCCCTTACCCCGACGACCTCCCTGGCCACCGCAGCGCCACAGAGTCCGAAGGATGTCCGCGCGCACCATAGCACAGGCGTGAAAGCATGCAGCAGCAACCGTAGCCCCAAGCATAGTTCGTCGCAGGTTTCTAGCCTCCTCACTCGACGATTTTTGGAACCGATTTCACTGGTATGCTCCCAACCTAACCGCTTTCGCATCCCATTAACTAGATCAATATAGATTCTAATAAAAGTCAAGGAAAAATCGACTCAAGGTCGAGAAAAATATATGTTCGAAAATAGAACAATGAACGACCATGACCCTCTGTTTAAAGACCTGTAACTCCGTGCATAATCGATCAACTTGTGAATAGTTTTTGCCTACTTGTAGAGTAACAGACCCTCACGAAAACATAGTGAGTAGTTTGTTTTATGATGTATTAAATTGTAGATAAATTGCCTTAAAAATCACAAAAAACCTGTTTTTGAAACTTTAAATTTTTTTGATACGGTATCCAACCCGACAATCCGGACAACTTGGTCGCAACCCGTGAGCATCGAAAGACAAGTACAGATATTGAGGACGTGTGGGCTTTGACAAAACTCGAATTGGTTGCGTGTGCGCGACGAATTTGAGACGTATCCGTCAAAAATTACCGTATCGGCCTTTTATAAAATTTTCCAAATATTTCATGCACGTTCGTCATATCGAGAAAAAACTTGTGCCAACAAAACCATATCATTTTTTCGGTCCTTTATGCCAAGTTTGGTCCGATTCTGAGAAGGTCGACCGAAATGCTACTTTGGCGGGCCCGCGACCCGACCAACAGGCGAATTTGTGCACGGCCTACCGAAATCCAATTTTGGACTTATGGTTGGATTCGTCTCATTAAACCGCATCTGTAAATATGTAGTTTGATAACTTTAGAGACCATAGGCTCTGGCACGGTTTTCGGGACAAAGCGGATCCAACGACGGACATCGTTTTGACCCAAAATTACTATTTTGTCCCTGTGTCCAGAATTGGACTTATGGGTAGCCTATCCTAACTGTTTTGCTTATTCCGAGAATATTGGCAATGTCTGTTTCAGCATCCGGAGGCATTTACGGGAGTTTAAGTTTCTAGACTATTTGATTTGACGAGTTATTTGCGGGACATTTTGCTTCCACCAGGCAAGTACACCTTGCCAAACTTTACAGTATTTACATGCTTCTTTATATTGCCATTCTTTTTTACTTGGTTACATATTTGTAACGCTCCAGTCCCAAAATACTTAGGATTAAGTACGAAGTCATGCCAGCTGCACACATACGAAGTATACTCCAATATATGGATACCTCGTATGTATACATAAGCTGTAAAATATAGTAAACCAGGATAACTAAATCTCATCCACCAAATAAAAGAATAATAATTTAAATCAACTATAAAATATACCATTTATACATGTAGTTGGGCGAAGACAAATCCACTACCACCCATTTAAATGAGAAGGATAATACACGGGAGAAAATGCAAAGGAAATGTAGCAAGTCGATCCAAGGGCAATCCTCTGCGAAGGAATGGAGAAGATCACGGCCTTGGCTAGAATACCTGCGAAAAGCCACAAAGCACACACCTGGAGAGATCACCAGGTCCTCAAAGGGATGTAGTACGATACAGGAAGAACATGCCATAATAAACTGAATATATAATATGTCACAAGCCACAAGTAAAGTAAAATAGTCCAAGTCGTAACAAGACACAATATCTCATCATCGAAATAATGGACTACCCCTACAACCAAACAAGGACAAGTGGTAGCACACCATTCTGTGATGCGATATTGTCCCACGTTACTAATGGAATGGGGGTGACATGACATTGACTAGGGTTATCTAACCATTCTAATGTGTTTATGCAGTTAAGAACAAACCTTTAGTCGCATGAGCCCTGGCTATAAATAGGATCTTGTATAGTCCCCTCTTGGGCACCAGTGACTAAGCGCATAATGTTCAAAAACGTCAGTAGCCAACCTGAGAGGGTCATCATACCCGTATCTCCAGCGGAGCTTCTGGGTTACAAGGGAATGTGCAATAGAAGCCCATACGACAAGAAAATGTTCTCCCTACCCGATGCACCTATCGAAGTCGCATCCGTGATCATGTACCTCTACTAACTGCTAAGTCTCCTAACATGCCTCTATTAGTAGTTAGACCTAACGCATGTGCACAGGTGATCAGCCAACATGCAAGTACCTCTACATGCTACGCATCTCACACATATCTCGTGGTACAACTGTGTCAAGGTTTATGATATACACTACAGATGGTGGTCCCTTAACTCTAGGTCCATATGCAAACAAAGGGGAATAAATAAAACAAAAGTAATATCACTGAACAGGTAGGAAATCAGGAACTGTAATAATGATACAGCTAGAAGAACTGGAAATAAATGAACAGTGATATGCAATAACTAAAGAAATGCAGACTGAATATAAACAGTAAAAATGACATGGTATCTTGCTTGGTGAGTCGCCTGGTGTGGTGCGATGATCCATACTCGAGAAATTTTTTTATGGAAATAATTACATATAGTTTTTTTTAGAAAATATTTCATAATATACTTGAGAAATAATTCTACTTAAATACTTGAAAAAATTTATATATATAATTTGGAATATATATATATATATTTATATTATATATATATATATATATATATATATATATATATATATATATATATATATATATATATATATATATATATATATATATATATATATATATATATATTTATTAGTCTAGATAAATACTTAAAAATAAAAAATCATTTTTTTAGGAAAAAAACTCTAGGTGGTCAAAATAGAATTTCTAGGTAGAAAAATAATTTAGATGCATATTTAAAAAAATTATTTATTTATTTATTTATTTGTTATAGAAAATATTTATAATTTGGAAAACTAGATTAGTAACGATAATTTTGATAAATACTTGGATGTCAAGGAAAATAATTTTAGGTCAAAAATAAACTACTAAAATTATTTAGGATGAAAACCCTACCTTGACAAAATAGTTTTTTTTTCCTATGAAATTATCCTTGAAAATAGATAAAATTAATATTCTATAAATCAAAATAATAATAATATTAAAATAATAACAATAATAACCACAGTAATAATTATAATATTATTATTAATTAGACCCTACTGTTATACTACAGTACTCTTAATATTAATAATGGAATACTAATAATAATAAATAAACAAAACTAATAAAAAATAAAATCAATGCATATGGGTTTTTTTTAACTCTTCTCTCGAAAGAGTCTACATTAGAAAACATAAAGGGAAGGAAGTGAAAGAAAGGAGAGAGAGAGAGAGAGAGAGAGAGGATATCTCACCGACGGCGGCCATGGGGTCGCCGGCGGGCAAGGGTTGCGCGGACTCTGGAAGGAGTCGTGGCTCTATGTGGCGTCGGATGGAGGCGTGCTCACGGGGACAGCGGCGTCACTAACCCTGGGAGTTCTCCGGCGCGGGGCTGCCGAGTATGGCCAGGACGCTATGCCAAGAGAGGCGGCGGAGGTCAGGGGCTGCCGGAGGTGTTCGGCGCGTCGAAGAGCTCAACAGGAGGGTGCGAGATTCGGTTAGGGCGGAGGAAGAGGCAGGGGCGGCAGAGCGAATCTTGTGGCGTCACGGCCGGTTCTGGAGGGGAAGCAGCGGCTGGTGGCCGCGCAGGGCTTCGGCGGAGGCGGCTCGTCGGTCGCATCGAGGTAAGGGTTTTGGTGTTTTCCTCTTTTTTTCGTTTGGTTGTGGTGGTTTTAGTTGTCGGGTAGACAGAAGGAACGACCGGGTTGGTCGGAACTATTGGCCAGAGTGGCAGTGTTGGGGACCACGAGGCTGTGGTGGCATGGGTTTGAGACGCTGGAGGAGTGGTGGCATAGGCGTCTGTGAGGGTTGCTGACTGGTGTGGTTGCCGTCGTGGGTCTGTGAGGGTTCTGTGTGGATGGTTATTGCTGGGGGGCGTGGCAAAGGTGATGGTGGCTGTATGGAGTTCTGGTCAAGGGGGTGGGTCATCGGATGCTGGAAGAGGAGGTCGGAAAGGAGCGGTGACGGACATGGTGGTGGTGGCAATGGATTTGGAGTCACGGTGCTGACCGACCTGGTGGTGCCATGGTTGTGTCGAACGGCTGATGATGGTGGTGCGGAGTTACAGTGGTGGATGTGATGACGACAATGGCTGTAGGTGGTTACATGGGTAACGGATTTGGATTTTGGATGTGTCAAGAAATGTCCGACACGGAGAGAAACAATGTATTTGTTCAAATATAAATATAATAGAAAGGAAGGACGACACGGACACGATGCATGATGTGGTGGAGAATTTTGGAGTTGTGAACCTATGGAAAAAGAGAGAAAGGAGTATCTCCTTATATAGAAGGTGGTGCTCCTAGTTGGACATGGCTTTGGGACGATTTAAATTCCCTATTAGATAATGTCATATTTAATCCAATTTGATTTAAAGTAACTCAATCAAATCCAAATCCCATATAGATGAATTCTATCTTTAATTTAAAATCCAATTAAAATAAATCTTTTTTCAATTATCTTAATTAATTAAATATAAATTTAAAATATCTTTTTCCAAATGATAAAATATTAGTATTAAATAAATTTCAAAAATACCATTATATACATGAATTAAATACATGCTATTTTTTATGTAAAAGCATCATTTTCGAAATCGCTGGTTATATTTGTATAATAAAAATAGCCCTATATATTAATTAAATTAATACAGTTTGCAAATCTCGACGCTACGCTTTTTACCACTTTAAGCGTGTAAAAATAAATAAATAAAATATTTACCACATGAGATTTTTAACCTATACTTCTCATATATAAATAAAATTCATAATAAAATATTTTATAAAAATATGTACCTCGCATATATTCGCACTCGACGAGCAAATACGAAAAATGCAAATTCACACGCGACATACAAGTATGAAAATCAATACCTAATTAATTGAAAAAAAAATTCTTATTAAAATTTAGGGGGTTTACATCCTACCCAGCTTACAAGAATTTTGTCCTTAAAATTTAGGAATAATTAGGGTAGATAGGGTTGAGAGGAGATAGAAGCAATTTTATCTATAAGAAGTTGATCCATATTGAACAGGAAGGCAATCACAATATATAGACAAGAAGGCGAACGACATGATAATAGATCATTTGAATGACTAGGAAAGGATTTCGACGGTTCTAGTATAACCTGATTATGCGTATGACAACCCCTCATTGTCTATAATCCATCGTTCATTATCATTTGTCCTATGGACGCGCAAGCTCCGAAATAGGTAACAGTTTCCAATAAAAAAAATTGATCACTAGATCAATATTCTCGATTCAAACTTTCATTGCGTGTTTTCAATATCGTTATAATCTCAAATCGTCCTTATCAATTAGCCATATTAACTTTTCAATTTATTTTGTCCGTAAATTTTATATTACATCACCTTATTTTCCTCTTTACTTCGATCATTTACCTCATAATTTTTTTTTGAATTCCAAAATGTATACATATATCTAATTCCGATATTTCACAATAATAATTTAACAAGTTCAACAAGTTCAAATCCAATGAATCTCTAATATACTTTCCCAACATATCTATATATAAATATCCTCCTCAAAATAGATTTCATCATTCCTAATCTCTTCAAAAGTAGGTATTCGATATTTAGTAAAAAATAAATCAACATTCTTTGTAGGGAATTCGTACTTATCCTTGAAGTACCCAAAATGAAATATCACCTTCAATATTTGTGGATCCTATCTTCATAACACAATCTTTTATCATCATAAATAAATTTTTTTTTAATCTTTTAATCCATTAGAGTCTTTCTATATTTATGTATGCCTTGTAATCGCCTGTTCCAATCAAACTATCAATATCTCATATGCGGTTTTCTAGTCTAGTCTCGCATAACTGAAGGGTGTCATGATACTACTCATCCTTGCACAAGGAAATCGTACAAGGAACAAGGTTACATAAACTACGGAGGAATCATGGTGAAATATGAGTGAAGCAATTTAATTGGAAGGAAGAAAAGTAAGGGTTGCTAATATTGCATGAAGAGTAAAAGGTGTTATGGGTCTAAGTGAATCAAGATAAGGCACGGTAATAAAAGGACAAGGGTTAAGCAATCAAGATAAAACACAAAGTTAAGCATATTAAGTAGATCAGTCATATATTGGGTCAAAAGATTTGGGTCGGGTTGAGTCCCCGTCTGTAGTCGAAAAATATTTTTAATAACATGGTAAGGGTTATAGTTTAACCTTTTTGCCTGAAAGTCGTAAATAAAAATAGAGTACAAAGAGACGTTTTTGAGTGGGACATGATATACCTACATGAAGGTAGGCTTGTCTAGGTCTTGCATATGTAATTTGTTGGGAGGTAATAGCTAGTATCACGCTCCGAATATTAATATCACGGTAAGGGACACCAAAAGATCTAAATACAAAGTGGGAGTTCATGAGGTGCTAATTAACGCACAAAAATAAAATCAAGTTAAAGCATGAAATAAAGATAATTAAGGAATCTAGTAGATCAAAGTAAAATAAGTTGGGATACGGTTTCTAGAGAGAAGATGGGTACGACTAAGGAACGATCTAATCATTTTTCAAGTTCAAATGGTTAGAAGGTCACGATAAAAGATATAGATTTGAGGGAAGGTCGAGTAAGTCAAGATGGAGATATAGTAACATGGTTTGGTAGATGACTAACTATACTTGAGTATTTACAACTATCATGGTCATGAGTGATATGACAATTAATGTGGAATACTTGGTATTCCATTAGGGTGACCTTTGCTTCTTGGTCCTCTATCACGATAAGATTTAAATCAATAATTTTGAGCTTCCACAAAGTCTCTCTATATAATTCTCAAAATAATCTACCCAAAATTTCTAATCATTCTAAGTCGTCAACATAATCATTTTAAAATTTAAATCCCTCTGGCCAATATCAAATAAATCTTTATTATATCCCTTATTATTATTATTTTCAAAATGCATCACAAACTAAACTTCCCACGTTCTCTAGTCATTGGAGGTCGTAATAAAGTCATAACTTTTAAAATCCTTAACCAATCTCGAGATGAATTCCTTAGTCTATCACAAATCAAATCTATATACCTTTTTTTTCTACCAAATTTTTTTAATATACATAATCGAAACTTTAAACTCACAATCTAAATAAATTAATCATAGAACATATGACAAATTTGAAATTTAAAATTTTCCTCAAGTCGAGTTCGTATATTCAAGATGTGTATACCTATAATTCCAATAGGTCATAATTGTTCTAACATCTTCAAAAGTCAAAATCAACTTGTTTTATCAATCATTTAGATATTCTAACGAACCTGTTGTGAATAATAGTCTCAAAATATAATTCTATCTATCCTTTGAAGTCGGTAATACCGCTACTACCCAACTTGGAATGTACTAATAATTGATATCATATTTTTAGGAAAAATAAAATGTCTTTATAACTCAACAGGACCTCAATGCATACTAGTTGTCAATGTAATCCTTCTAGCCATGTGTTTGACCTATGAGCATATAATAGTGTAGTCATCTTTCTAACCGCTATTAAACAAGAAATAAAAGGTAAGGTTACAGTAGAAATTGATCAAGCAGGATGCAAATCAAAGAGGTTGAACAAGAGACCAAAAAATAAAGTCAAGGGAGGAGATCAATTATGTGGATGAGATCCTAAACTCTAATCCTATATGCAGGCTCACATCAGTACAGTAACGTGACCGAAGTGATAAACTCGACCTGCATGGGCCACCACAAAAACATGTAACGCCCCAGTCCCAAAATACTTAGGACTAAGTACGTAGCCATGCCAGCTCCATACATACGAAGTATACTCCAATATATGGATACCTCGTATGTATACATAAGCTGTAAAATACAGTAAACCATGATAACTAAATCTCATCCACCAAATAAAAGAATAATAATTTAAATCATCTATGAAATTTGTCATTTATACATGTAGTTGGACGGTGACAAATCTACTACCAACCATTTAAATGAGAAGGATAATACACGGGAGAAAATACAAAGGAAAGGTAGCAAGTCGACCCAAGGGTAATCCTCTGCGAAGGAATGGAGAAGATCATGGCCTTGGCTAGAATACCTATAAAAAGCCACAAAGCACACACCTGGAGAGATCACCAGGTCCTCAGAGGGACGTAGCAAGATACAGGAAGAACATGCCATAATAAACTGAATATATAATATGTCACAAGCCACAAGTAAAGTAAAATAGTCCCAGTCGTAACAAGACACAATATCTCATCATCAAAACAGTGGACTACCCCTACAACCAAACAAGGACAAGGGGTAGCACACCATTTCGTGATAGGACAATGTCCCAAGCTACTAATGGAATGAGGGTGACATGACATTGACTAGGGTTATCTAACCATTCTAATGTGTTTATACAGTTAAGAACAAACCTTTAGTCGTATGAGCCCTGGCTATAAATAGGATCTTGTATAGTCCTTTCTTGGGCACTAGTTATTAAGCGCATAACGTTCAAAAATATCAGTGGCCAACCTGAGGGGGTCATCATACCCGTATCTCCAGCGGAGCTTCCGGGTTACAAGGGAGTGTGCAATAGAAGCCCATATGACAAGGAAATGTTCTCCCCACCCGATGTACCTATCGAAGTCGCATCCGCGATCATGTATCTCTACTAACTACTAAGTCTCCTAACATGCCTCTATTCGTAGTTAGACCTAATGCATGCGTACGGGTGATCAGCCAACACTTAAGTACCTCTACATGCTACTCATCTCATACATATCTCGTGGTACAACTGTGTCAAGGTTTATGATATACACTACAGATGGTGGTCCCTTAACTCTAGGTCCATATGCAAACAAAGGGGAATAAATAAAACAAAACTAATATCACTGAACATGTAGGAAATCAGAAACTGTAATAATGATACAGCTAGAAGAACTGGAAATAAATTAACAATGATATGCAATAACTAAAGAAATACAGACTGAATATAAACAGTATAAATAGCAAGGTATCTTGCCTGGTGAGTCGCCTGGTATGGTGCGATGATCCGACAAGTCTTGTTTTGTCTAATAGCCATGATCGATATGTAGAGGTCCTAAATCGCGAGAAAATAGGACTGTATGGTTAGACACGATCAATAATCATACTCGAGGAAAAAATTTATGGAAATAATTACATATAGTTTATTTTTAGAAAATATTTCATAATATACTTGAGAAATAATTCTACTTAAATACTTGAAAAAAATATATATATATAATTTGGAAAAAATATTTTTTTACTAGTCTAGATAAATACTTAAAAATAACAAATCATTTTTTAGGGGGAAAAAAACTCTAGGTGGTCAAAATAGAATTTCTAGGTAGAAAAATAATTTAGATGCATATTTAATATATATATATATATATATATATATATATATATATATATATATATATATATATATATATATATATATATATATATATATATATATATAGAAAATATTTATAATTTGGAAAACTAGATTAGTAACGATAATTTTGATAAATACTTGGATGTCAAGGAAAATAATTTTAGGTCAAAAATAAACTACTAAAATTATTTAGGACGAAAACTCTACCTTGACAAAATAATTTTTTTCCTTTGAAATTATCCTTGAAAATAGCTAAAATTAATATTCTATAAATCCAAAATAATAATATTAACAATAATAATAACAATAACCACAGTAATAATAATAATATTATTACCATTAATAAGACCCTACTGTTATACTACAGTACTCTTAATATTAATAATAGAATAATAATAATAATAAATAAACAAAACAAAACAAAAATAATAAATAATAAAATCAATGCAGCTGGTTTTTTTTAACTCTTCTCTCGAAAGAGTCCACATAAGAAAACATAAAGGGAAGAAAGTAAAAGAAAGGAGAGAGGATATCTCACCGACGGCGGCCATGGGGTCGCCGGCGGGCAAGGGTTGCACGGACTCGGGAAGGAGTCATGGCTCTATGTGGCGTCGGGTGGAGGCGTGCTCACGGGGACAGCGACGGCGCTAACCCTGGGAGTTCTCCGGCACGGGGCTTCCAAGTGTGGCCAGGACGCTGTGCCGAGAGAGGCGGCGGAGGCCATGGGCTGTCGAGGTGTTCGGTGCGCCGAAGAGCTCAACAGGAGGGTGCGAGATCCGGTTAGGGCGGAGGAAGAGACAGGGACAGCGGAGCGGATCTTGCGGTGGCACGACCGGTTCTGGAGGGAAAGCAGCGGGTAGTGGCCGCATGGGGCTTCAATGGAGGCAGCTCGTCGGTCGCATCGAGGTAAGGGTTTTGGGGGTTTCCTTTTTTTTTATTTGGTTGTGGTAGTTTTGGTTGTCGGGTGGACAGGAGGAACGACGGGGTTGGCCAAAAGTATTGCCCGGAGTG
>JANAVB010004466.1:0-106825 GCA_029216955.1 Iris pallida | reverse complement strand
TATATTTTCAACCTGAATATCGATTTTATACACACACACACACACACATTTTCAACCTGAAATCTGAGAACGGTGATACTGATTTTGTGGCTTTACTCTTAATTAAGGAAATTACAATGAATCAAAAGTTTTGGTGCTGTGCAAGTGTTATTCTGTCTAATGAATTGGGGTATGTGGTAAGAAGTTGGTCAAGCATGAATGGAGTCTATGCTAACATTGGAGATGCACCTATTATGATACATGTGGATTTATTTTATTTAGGCCATTTTGTTGTGAATTATGTTCTAGAAAGAGTGAACGATGGCTATTGTCATAAAAGGATCATTGTCAGGTCTGTTATTATCAAACTTGAATTTGGATTTGCGAGGGACTTTATTTCATTTGTATTCTACATCACCAAGAAATGCAACGGGTCTAATATAATATAACGGTGGTAGTGTACAAATTGATTAACCTTTTGAATGGGTCGACCTTAAAAGTCCTCTTTGTACTTGGGAAGATTATAACCCAGGAAAGTATCGTATTCTTTGGAAGACCATGTCTTACACTTTGGTGGTATCTAGCCCTTTTTATACACTTTAGCAGTATTTGACGAGTTATCTATTGCAAGAATCATACATGTATGAAAGCTCGAGGTCTTGAATAAGGGAATTTATTTTGTCTTTTGAAAATAATGTATATTTGTCATGTGCCACCAATTCTTAAGACTACCACTTTAGCATGGGACTCGCATAATAAACAAAGCCCTTTCGCATACGAAGCCCCCATGGATAACAGTTGTCCCCAATGCCCAAGGTGTAGGGGGTAGCTGTAGGATAACATGCGACATAAACGTTGAGCTTCCAAATTACAATCGAACATTTCAGCTCTAACATTCTCCAAATTAGAGTCCAAGAAAGTTGAATTCAAGATAATAGGCAGTATTCGTATTCATCTACATCTCAGAATTGATCGTATATACAAAAATCAGGCATGTCCAACCTTGGATCAAGTGAAATCAAAGTGAAAAAAATGGATGTACTTGACAAATGAACAATATTATAAGCAGTTAAGCACTAAAAGCCAGAAAGAAAAGAAAAAAATCGATATTCACAGGCTACCATATACACATGTTATACAGTGCCTATGATATGTATGCAAATGGGAATACATGGATATATGCAAGTTATAAATGCAATATTTGGATAACATATAAAATGTAATGTATATGTAAGCATTAATGTAGGTAATGACATGTAATCATCGGTGGGCTGGCTCGGCCGGGAGAGACTGTACCCTATGGCTCGACAACCAACCGTAGAGGATGCTCTGAGAGATCTATCTTAGTAGGACGTATACTCTGAGAGATCACCTTTACAAGAATGATATCAGTAGTGGGATTGAGTGTTGGAGGAGATATTATCAGAGTATACGTCCTACTCAGATGGATCTCTCACCGTTACTATTTTTTTGATAGCATGGTCGATGTGCTCCGCCAACAGATTCTTGCTCTGAGCCAAAACTTTGCCCCGGAGCTCAAGTGGACATCCTTCGTGTAGATCTCGAGTGAGAGGTTCCTGACAGCATGGTGGTCTCCTTTGTTAAAGTATCTGTGCTCGTCCCACAACCAATCAATTTTTTTTCATTTCTAATCTCTTGAATATGAAGCTCTGCTTCATATTTGGCTCTACCTTCTGGTATATAAGAACCAAATGTGAAACAGAGTTTCATATTCAAGATATTAGAAATGAAGAAATGTTCGATTGGTTATGGGACGAGCAAGAATCCTTTGACAAAGGAGACCACCATGCTGTCAGGAATCTCTCGCTCGAGCTCTACTCAAGGATGTCCACTCGAGCTCCGGGGCAAGGGATTGACTCAGAGCAAATTTCTGGACAGAGATGACGAAGAAAATGGCTGCCAAAGCTTAAGTAAGTTTTCTAATTCTTTATACGTATTATATTTTTGTCATTTTGTATTATTGTAATTAAAATCGATCATTGTATCGTATCAATAGGTAATTTTGTACATTAGTAACAAGTGCTACTTAGTTAAAGTTCAAGTGCTACTTAGTTGTGTCTCTCATTTATTTGTCATTTACTGTATTTTAGTTGTAGTTAGTTTTATGTGATTCTTTGATAGTTCTCTCATTTTTTTCAACCGCTCCCCCCTGTGAATATTGATTTTACCATATGGCACCCATAACTCGAGCAGCGGCACGTTTGAGGGAAACACAGATTGCTGAGGTGGCTCCTCCTACTGTTAAGGAGGAAGTGGCACCGGTAGCTAGTGAGACCGGAAGTTCCATTCATCCAGCACTTGCAATGGACTACATCTCTCCTGCCGTCGTCGATCCCACTTATTCGAGGTGGTTGCGTGATCGTATCACTGAGCGTTTGCGTGAGCTGCGTGGTTCTCATTAGCTATTAGTACTTATTTGTATTGGACTATTTGTATTGGGTTGTTTTTGTATTAGACTATTTGTATTGGACTACATATATGAATTAGTACTGTGTCGATCTCTGGATTGTATTGGGTTGTTTTTGTATTAGACTTTTTGTTTCATTTGGATGTTAATTTACCGGTGGTATTGTTCCACCGAAGGGGTCGACGAACCCAGGGATAAAATGTACTTGTGTATTGTGTTTCAGATTAAACTGCAGGGAGAAAATGATAGTGGAGAAAACTGTATATTGCAATTTATTTATTTTATTTTTTTTCAAATTTAGCGACGTCCACCGACGTTTACCGATGCTTTCTGACGGCACATTGCGTCGGTAGACGTCGCTAAACTGGTATATTGCTAGGCTACAGACGTATAGCGACGTTTGTTTCGTCGGTATGCATTGGTACATGTCGCTATACGTCGATAAATATCCCAGGATTTTTCCTTAATTTCCCAGGATATACCGACGTACAGCGACATCACAAAACGTCGGTACTATATACCGACGCATAGTGACATCAAAAACATCGATAATTTTCCCAGGGAATACCGACGTATTGCGACATCATAAACGTCGGTATTTCATCGACGAAACGACGGTAAACGTTGGTATATTTGTAATGCATGTCGTTCGTATTACGTGTCTTGGTATACGTGTACGTATTTTGACTTGTATTGTATGTCTCCTGGCTTGGTTCGGCTTGTTTGGTTGGCTTGGTTCGGCTAGAGTTGCTTATTGGTTCATCATGAACCAAGGGAGAATCCTTACCTACCACCACCATCCCCATTTATTAGCCCAACTCTTTCTCTCTCTTCATTACTATTTTCTTCCTCCACCATTACTCTCCACCTACCAAGAAGGTCTAGGCAAGTGCAGCTTGCTTCATGGAGGAACTCCGTTTTTATTGTTCCATTCTCTTCCTCATGAGATTCTAACACACTTTAATACTTAGTATTTCTAATTTCATGGCTCATTTCTTGTAGATCTAAGTTATTTTATTTTCGGATTTCTTAGGTTTTGATCTATTTAATCTTGTTATTATCAAGTTCTGATGGTTCCATGTTGTAAAGAATTTTATTCTGCCCCATTTTGACCTATAGAAGTTCGGATTTGGACTCTAGATGAAGGTTATATTAAGCTTGGAAGCCATGGCTTGCAACGGTTCTTCTTCTCGGAATAATAGAGAAGAAGAACAGTTCCGTAGCCGCATGAATTTCTGTGGCCGTATAAACTTCCGTAGCTGCATGAATTTTTGTAGCCGCATGAACTTCCGCAGCCGCATGAACTTCCGTGGCCGCATGAACTTCCGTAGTCGCATAAATTTTCGTAGCCGTATGAACTTTCGCAGCCGCATGAACTTTCGCAGCCGCATGAACTTCCGTGGCCGCATGAGCTTCCGCAGCCGCATGAACTTCCGTGGCCGTATGAACTTCTGCAGCCGCATGAATTTCGCAGCCGCATGAACTTCCGTGGCTGCATGATTTTTTGTGGCCGCATGAATTTTCGTGGCCACATGAACTTCCGTGGCCGCATGAATTTCCGTGGCCGCATGAACTTCAGTAGCCGCATGAACTTCCGTGGCCGCATGAATTTCCGTGGCCGTATGAACTTCTCTTGATTTCCAGCCGCATGGCTCTCACCCGCATTCGCCCTGCCCCCTGTGCCACATGACTCCCCCTGTTCCCTGCACCCTCTTTTGATTATTTAGTGCTACATGTATGTTGGTGCCTTGTTAATTTAAATATGTTTCCTGACACGCTGGTGACCCGTTGTGGTGCACTTTTGACAATGACATGACGTGATAGTGGCCCGTCGTGGCGCACTCCTGACAGTTAACATGACATGATATATATATCTCGAAGGCTGTTGCGACGGCTAGTATGTCATGACAAGTATGAATGACCTGGACACCGTGGGTGATTGTGTTTGTGCAAATAAACCAGTATTGTCTTGCATCATGTCTAGGATAGGGATCCCTGAGTACCACGGTCAGGGATACCTACTACAATTGACTAAGGCTAATAAACTAGAATAATCCAGTAGTCATGGAAAGATTTTCCAGCTACAGGCAATCCGTTATCTGGGTGCACTAAGTGGACTTCTAGCCTACCGACGAGTAGGGCACATTTCTAGCACACAGTCACGTGTTGCACCCTTCATAAACGGACATTCGACCTGGATAACATGGCTGGTCTGCAGGGCTTGTGGCTGTTGGGATAATCTTATTGCATCTTGCTAGTAACTAGGCCTGTGATAACCCGAGTTAGTTAAAGTATCAAGCCGTACTCTTTGCTTGGCCGTGATTGATTGAATGAAGTCTAGCCCAGCTTCGACTTGAGTTGATCCTGTGCAAGATTATGACAAGATATGATTATTTATGTTTGCCTTAACAATAATGATCAGGGGACCAGTTCTGTTCAGGCGAAGGGTTACAATCTCGGTCCTTATTTGGTTTAAGGGTTGTAACCTGGCTCCCGGAGCAGTTCTGTGTCCTTTTTTCGTTTATTATCTTATTGCTCCCCATGCCATGCTCGTCACGTTTTGTTTTACTTCAATAGCAAGATTATTTATACTGGCCTTAACAATAACGATCTGAGGTCCAGTTCTGTTCAGACGAAGGGTTACAACCCCGGTCCTTATTTGGTTTAAGGGTTGTAACATGTCCGCCGGAGCAGTCTGTGTCCTCTCTTCATTTATTGACTTATTTCACTTTATGTTCTTGCTTACCAACAAGTAGTTGGGGACGGATTTCTATCAGGTGAAGGGTTACAGCCCCGGTCCTTATTTGGTTTAAGGGTTGTGACCTGGCTACTTGATGGTTTCCCTCGTACTCAATTTACTGTTGTTATCTTTATTATTATCTGTTTCATTTATAATCATCTTTAATATTCATTTGTGGTATGCTGGTTTTAGTTCCTAAGTGAAGCCTCCTTTGTGGCACTTGCTCTTTCTAGGGTCTAACCCAGCTGGTTTTGTGTGGCCAGATATCGGAGCAGCTCCAGAGGATCCACCTGTCTTCCAGCCAGATGGTGACCACCAGGCGTAACCCTGGCAACGAGTGGATTTTTTTGTCCTCCCACTTATTTGTAAAATTATTCTTTTAAGGCGTTTAGCCGACGAGCACGTGTTAGCTCGGTTGCACCTTTATTTACTGTCTGCCTACAGGCTGTAACATGATTGACAAATCCTACGGTTGATCATGTATGACCAGAACTCTTGCTAGTCTTAACATTTTGTACGACTAGCTTCATGATCATCCAAATATGTAATATATGGGACGCCTTATTATTGTATATTTGGTGCTTTGATATCTTGTAACTGTTATTACTTGCTTGAGATTGAGACAATAGGCTTATTTATGACCTTAGGAGACTGATGGCTTGTAGTTAAACCCTCATATATCTAGACAGCCGTGACCGTATAGCGAGGTGGATTGTACTTCAATATACGTAGCTGGCTATGTATGCCCCCACTCTCCAGCATTCTGGTTCTGGGGCGTTACAATATTACCGACGTATCTTTGCGTCGGTAAACGTCGATGTTGGCGACGATCAGCGATGTCTTTCCAAACAACGACTAAGGTTTCCGCGACAAGAGAAAAGACGTCGCTACAATGGTTTAGCGACGTCTTTTGGCGTTTTAGCGACGTCTTCAGGCGTCGCTAAAGTGCCTTATTCTGGTAGTGACGTCGCTAAACGTCGCAAACATTTTAATATATGGCGACATATTTAATAATATGTTGTTGAACGTCGCTATTCAGCGACGTATTTATCTCATGTCGCTGAACGTCGCTATTCATCGACGTTTTGCGATGTCTACAGAAAGGAGTCGCTATATTCGATATTTAGCGACGTTATTTTAATCTGTCGCTAAATTACGTCGCTATTAGAGCATATTTTAGTAGTGTGCTGGTGTACTGCAGGTGGCCTCCAATTGTCACAATCTATGCCCATGACTCATCTCACCCTCCAAAGTTTCCAAAGAAGTACGTGGATCCATTCTATAAATTAATAGACTAAAAATCATAATGCTGCTAGAGCATACACAGAAAGAACGACATGCCACTAGCATACGGCCAGTGTGTCATCGATCTATCATTGACATAGTTCTTGTTGCAAATTAAGGCTTCCAAGTTACGGTTATATCGTGTGAATTCTTAACTATGGTCCTGGCATTGCCAATGGTCTATAATCTAACATAATATATGATTATATATCATTTATAAATACTTTATTATTTGAAATTTCCACACATTAAGATCAGAAAAAAAGGTATTTCACAATATCTGACAAATTAGCGGAACGTTTTCTGTCATAAAAATGCAGCCATTAATTCCAATTTATTCAATCCCTCATTATTTTTCATAAGTTTTAGTACAATATATATATATATATATATATATATATATATATATATATATATATATATATATATATATATATATATATATATATATATATATATAGCAAATGATCTCTAGCCTAGTGGTTAAGAGAGATGCATGCGGCCCAAGTGGTCGGGAGTTCGAGTCTCGGTGGAGGCGAGTTCGCCATAATTAACCATTGCTTCAAAAATATATATATATATATATATTAATATGAAATTATTTGAGGGATATCATTATTAACTACTACTTCTGTATGTGCCTAATATTTTTTTCAAGGGCAGAAAGTGATCAAATAATTAGCACCAGTACAAGTGAAGCATCATCATAGGCATAGCTGTAAGCATCAGGACATGCATTCTTGAAGACCATTGAGAAGCTTGAGGGCTTGCATGTGCTCGGAGTACCGAACGCTCCCCTGCAGCAATATTCGTCGGTGTTGAAAGCCTCGCAAGCGCTCTTGCACCCTACGACGGCTCCGCCACCATTCTTGAGCTTCAATTGTGCAGGACAACGTGCGTTGATGTCAACAGGGCAACCAGATGTCTTGCAGTCGCCCGACCCTCCTTGGAAATAGACGCCGGGAGGTTGAATCCGTCAACTAAGCTTGTGTCGTAGAAATCCTTTCCACCGTCTCCTTGGAGAGTAAACTCGAGGAGTGTCACCGGAGGTGCACCTCCGGCACCATTGCACGATACGACTCCTGTGCCGCAATCGCCTGTCTCATAGGAGAATCGCCCAGAAGCATCAGTGGCGCACCCGGTACGAGCCCACATGCGACCCACCCATCCCATTGGGGCGGTGACGGGAGTTGACGTCGCACCATTACCGAGCTCGAATCCGGTTTGGGACAGCGGGGATGATGAGCCTCCCTGGAGTGTGCCTGGCCACACTGTGAAGGGGCAATTGTTCTTGAAGGTAAAGGTAGTTGAAGTTACACCTGGAATATTTTGACATGAAATATACGATTGTAATATGCAAAAATACTCAGAAGTATATACTAAAAGAGAGAAAAAGAAAAAGAAAAATGAATTAATCTTGGTGAAGGAATTTTATCCAACTCAACTCATGCATGCATCGATCTATTTGAATTTGTTTGGCATGAACCAATTGAAAATTACTACATCAAAGTCGAGTCATAGCTGAACCAAAAAATAAAAAAAAAGGTCGAGTAAAGCTCGTTCACGAGCCAAGGTCCCTATGTTCAATCTCTGCTTATTATGTACCTAGCCGGTGAGTTTGTACATTTGCAACCCTACATGCACCTAAAGGAAAAATGCACCCCTCCAATAGTCACAAATTTAACAACCGACCGAGCTTCTTGGCTTGTGCAGTACTTGCAGGGGCCGACGGAGGAGGGGGAGACGGTTGAGTCCGGCGGAGCACGAGAGAGGAGGGTTGGAGGCGCCGGTGGCCGGTGGCCGGCAAAGCTGGAGGAAGGGGGTGGGAGGGGGATGCGGCGGTGGCGTGCACGAGTACGCGAGTACTGTGCGCGGCCACCGCACATTTTTGCAAAGTTTTCTAAATAGAAGATTATAATATTTAAGAAATTCTTTTTTATCCTTTATCAATAATATCTCTAGGTATATATTATTATAATTCATCTAAGTCGTATGTATATTCTCAATTAATTAATATGAAAAATGTTTTAAAAAAATTAACTATTGCATATGTTATGTAGTTAAGAAGAAATTTTTTTTTAAAAAAAACTTAAAATTCTTCTAACTACCCGATCATATAACATATCATAAAATATATTTAACATTTAAACTAACTACATGATATGATCTTTCTAAATACATATCCAAAATTCTAAAAAGTATCGATAACAAATCATAATTAAAATATATTCAAATCATATTTAAAATATTTTAATATAATTTAAATATGATTTGAATATAATTTTAACAAAATAAAATATAAAGTCTACACTTAAGAACATTACGAGAAAGGCATATGTACATTGAGTAAGGATAGGAGGAATCCAGTTACAAAACCATTCGAGGTTGTTCGGTTCTTAGATTGGTTCTTGGAACTTAGCAATAACATGGAAGAAGTTTTATGTTTGATATAGAAAAGATAGAAAATTTGGGGGATAAAATGTTAGTCCACATACATATCCCCAAGAATAGTATTATCGCCTGGATGGCCCTCAACACTATGACTTCTTACAGCAGATCGAGTTAGCATATTTTTTTTTCCAACACCGTGCCTCTTTGTGGTAATTTATAATTAGCTTGACCTGTGACTTGCCTCTTTTGTAGCATATATTAAGTCAATATGCCAAGAAACTTCCGATTCTATTGATGGTCGAGCATTCCATTCCGGATAAGCGTATCTCGCTACTCAACTTTAAACTATTCAATTCCTTTTGGTCGATCCGAATAATAAGTATCTGCTTAGCGCGTTCTTAACCCACGCGCATATGCGCGCATGAAGTAATTAAACCACGTGTACCCTCATACGCGGGCAAGCACGGTTGTCCACGTTTACCAGAGACTGTCCCTAACGGCTTCCTTCCCTAGAGGGATGAAGGTGGTCACCATTCCACACTTTCACAAGCCATCTCCGATCATCCCTCCACGACTGCGAGTGATTTGCTCGTCCACCTCCTGTGGCCACCTCATCGAGCTCCGACGATTTCAAGTTATTGCTCATAGGATAAGTAACGGGTAGGGATGAGATGATTTGCTTAGATTTTTGACCCCTCGCGCTACCAAGCTACATCCTTTTTCAAATTTGATAGAATTTCGTATTTTTTCAGAGGATCTCATAATTGTTCCCGAGTAACTATAAATAGATTCTTTAACAAAAAAGAATTCAGTTCAGATGTAGGATACATATTCAGATTTTTCGCAACTCAATCATGTATGATGGAATCAAACCAAGCCTAGCTCCGGAAAGAGAGGCGACCGGAGGAAACCAGAAAAGAAAAAAAATTTGATGATATAGGAATTTGTAGGAAATAATAATGCCTTGTTCTCATTGATGGGGGCTGTTTACAATATATATAGTGTCTACACGATTGGGCTTGGGCTTATGGGCCATATTAACTGTCACGCTCTGCTCCCGTAGGAGTCCTCGCTAAGGCGTGATGCCGCATGGGCCTAGGTTGCGCCCGTGCAAGGCTAATCCCAGAAACGGCCGATTTGAGCTAGGCCACAGAGTCGCACAGAGTGTCCCCATTTGCAGCGGAAAGTAAATGAACACAAGTTGAAGCGAATTCAAACTCTTTATTGATATTCAAGAAGTTTACAAGCGGCGTTAGGCCGAGTTTACAAGTTTCTCAAGCTCTCTCTCTCTCTTTGAAACATAAAAGGCATGCCAAGTGGCTTACAACATGGAATGATTCGTGGCGATGTTCCGATACATTATGTCCTGTATATGGTGCTCCAGCTCCTTGCAACGCTCCAAGGCTCCAGAGATAACTCCGTTCCTTAGCACATTCGAGGGAAGCTCTGCACCCGATGACGTCTCCTGCACCCTGCAAACAGACTATGGGGTTATCAGGATATTTTTATGCACTAGTGGGGGAGGCTAGCTCTCCCACAATACTATCATTACCAAACACGTTCTTTTTACTTTGTGCATCGTCTATTATTCATTGTCTTTCTAATCTTGTCTTAGGATCATTTTCATGACATATTTCATAACCTATCTCGTGTCGCCAATTTTAAGTGTCGTATGGAAATACATGCACGACTTATCCATACTTACCGTCAGGTCTTTCATGTCCAAAGTAAACCAAGTTAGTCAACAATTCATATGTAACAACTTAACGTAATTCGCGTAACATTCAGTATTCAAGGGCGTGTCCCTGCCTCAGATTCTACCGCGTCGTAGGCATGTTTTCAAATTTATTTGCACGAAGTACTCTTTATCATTTGGTGTGTTACATTCAAGCCTGTTCAAAAGGTGCCTTGTTCAGTTAACTTAGACTACTTTGATTTCAATGCAAGGACTTGCACGTAGATTGCCACCAGCAAAGCCCACCTAATCTATATGCACCGGTCGCTGGCACCACAAGCCATTTTGGACCCTTTCTTCCTTGGTAATTTCTCACCTATCATAGCGTGCGGGGACGGTACACCTTGATAGTCTTTTGAAATACCTGGCCTTACGTCTCCTGAGTGGCCAGGTCCACACCCAGGCCTGGACATAAGCCATTTTGAGTTCCTCCGGACCGGCACGTCCCACCTTTGACCGTGCCGCTGGAAATCCCTTATTCTTCCTACCTCTCGTATACGAGGGGATTGTCTACGACCATTTTGTATTGTTTGTTATATTAACTTAACGGCTGTCTCTGAGCCGTAGGCTAACCCTTAGCCATAATGCGTTATCGACTAGGTTGGCGTCCGTGCAGCGCGGGTAGCGAGCCCCGTTGCCACGTGTCCGTCATACCTGTCGCTAACCATTCCTTTCTTTCTTATCTTTTCTTCATTCATTCTTTTCTTTTTTTCACTTGTTCATTCGTTCATTCATTCATTCACTTATTCATTCATACATTATGCAACTCTCCGTACGGGAGTCGCCTTGGTGACCCATCGGTCCCATAGTCTTTCAATATTGCTATACTCTATTCGGATCGACTATGTTGATAGTCTTCCCATTTTATTGTTGTAAACCATTTATTGTTTCATAGTTGAACGCATAAGGTACTAGAACATAAGTTTGTGCCTTAGCACGAGCGTGGAGCGCGGTGCGAGAGTTCACATTTTTCTAAGTTCCTTTCCATATTCTATACAAGCATACAAGATAGGATTATTCTCTTAGCTTGGTACGTTGAGTCATTTATTAGCATGCACGGTGCTATCGCCTAGCGATTCTAGCTATAGTGTCTGTATTATTATGTGTCTAGGTTAAGCAAAGATAGGTTCATCGGAGCCACCCACCTTAGCGATGGTAGCATCGGCCGAGCGATACTCCGAGTGCGCCTTTGAAAGTCTGAGTTCGGATTCATCTTGACGGGCCAATGTAAGCCTTGCATCGATTATTTTCATCAAGTCGATGCCAACTCTTCGGGTCGACGGCTCGTTTGAGTCGTTGCACTTGCCGTTTGAATCAGCGTTTTGCTAGGGCGGAGTGGGTCATTACATAATACACCACTCAAAACAAGTTTCGTCCTCGAGACTTCCTGAGTGCAGGTCATCCTACCGTTCCTTAACTCATATCGTGTGCATATCTTAGACAATTTTCGATCGAATGGCTTTATCGTTCGATGGCATCGAACTATACTCGGTTCCTTTCTAAGTTCCGTGTCGCATATGTTTGGTCAATTTTATTGAATTACTTTTTTACACATTTTAAAGTTGATGGTACTTATTCAATCGTCATTTTTTTTTCTTTGACTTGGTTGCTATTGCGTCATGTCATGGGACTGTAATGGTTGCACGAGGTACGTTGTCATTCGTCAATCACAGGAGTCGTAGGCTGAGGCTAACTCACTTTCGTTTATGCGCATCTCAACACCCACTTGCAACTGCATTCGAGTTCATCATATCGCTGAGTTTGGATCGTACACATATTCAAGGCGTCCCCCAAATACGTACATTTCAACCAAGCTTAGTGATTAGCGAAGTCGGACAAGCTACTCGTGATAGTTTCGATTTGCTGATCATTTTACTTTTGCTTCGATTAAAATCGAACTCATGCGTGTATCATTATCATTTATCTCGGTCCTCGAGATGATCCGATTCGCTTCTCAAGCATTCTTGTCTACGAAATCAATACGATTTTTTCTTAGCGGAGTCGACCAAGTCTATGTAATTTCTGTCCGATTCGAGACCAAGTATTGCACTATCATCGAGTACGTCTTGCGACCAATGATTCAATTCGTTATCCCAACTTTACTTGCGCATCATCCATTCCTATCATTCCCTTCGTTTGGGGCCATTCTCGTTGTCGTTCACGCACACTCCCAATTCTCCGTCCTACTCTAAGTCTTGTTGCCCCAAGTCTATCGTCCGTCCAGACAATACTCTAATGTCAATCGTGCAGGTTTAATCACTCGGCATAGGGTCGTCCGCCTATCCGCTAGGTCAGCTCACAAGGTCATAGTTACAAGTCCGTGGCTCATCGTACAAGGTCGTTGCACGACGCTCGTCCCAAATCCTATGGTCAAACCAAAGTCAGTAGTACGAGATTTTCCTACCCAAGCTCGCGTCACTCAGATTCCTAAACATCGAGCATGATCACCTAGTTCGTATCAAGGCGTTCGTTGCGTAGCATCCGAATCCGTTCAATCACCAATTCTAACCAATTCTTGTATTCGATCACGAGGTCATCTAGCTCGACAATACGTTGCACCCCAATCTCACGCAAGTTTGATTATCCACGGCGGTTCATGAATCACCATGCAACGCTCCCGCGGAATAATCATTCTCATCGGGGCGTAACTCTTGTTTGAGTTTAGACTAACTCATTCTCGATACGCAGATTGGACCTACTCAATACTCAAGTTCAATTATCAAACACACTGATTCATTCCCGAGTCCACCTTCGTGTCAAACCAAAAGTCGAAGAAATCAGATTGCCACGCCATCCAAGTTTAATCACTCCCGCTGGATGAATCACCATATCAGCGCTCACACGGAGTGATCGTCCTAATCCGGCCCGACGCATGTGCAAGGCTGGAATTGCGCTCGCATAAGACAAGAACGTCAATATTGTGGTTGTCAACGATGCAAATCCAAGCATTCTTATTTTCATCCAAGCCAAATCAATTCGATAGTCTGACCGTCATGCGTTCAACTAGAAAATTCTCGAGTCAAGTCTATCTTTTCTTCGACACATTTTTAACATCCCAAGTATAGCATCCAACGGAACAATGACATTTGCACGATCGTCATTCGCCGAGTCAGAGTACCCCTGAGTTATCGTATATCGATCTTTGATACGCCTCAATACCATCGACGATATGCGTAACCTGACGATCTTCCTTTGCAACCGATTTTGAGTCGTACGTTGATGCTGTTGTCTGAGTTGGATATTCCACAATTTCATTCGATATTCAAGATCAAGTTCAACTGCTATTCTTAAGCTAGTTTCAAGATCGTTGTTCAAATTCAAGTCACAATTTATTTGAATCAATCCGAAATCGTACGCGCGATCCTCTAAGTTTCCTCGATCAAGACCATTCATTTTCATTCATCGTTCCAAATCATTTTCTAACTTGCGTTGCCCATTGACAAGTTGTCCGAACGATATCTCGTTTGGGACATTCGAAGTCACGACCAACTGAGCATGGCGCGTTCTAAGGCTTCGCACGATCGTATTGCCTCGCCGACATACTCGCCGTTACTCGAAATCCTCAAATTTCGTTCGAATGATTTCTATGACGTCCATACACCACTCAGGGTTCGAGCCACTCGACTAGTCATCGACACTCATTCTTATTCTTCTTCGAACTTATCACATACACCACTCGGGTTCAAGCCATCCTGTTTAATCCACAATCACATTCGTATCATTTGCTAAGACATATTTCAGATTCGTTCGATGAATCTCTAGCATAATCGTTTATGTCGTATCGATGCACTAAGTCGTTCGCACTATTCTCTAAAATCCAATCAATCTTCTATGCCCGTCTAAGCGTTAGTTTGATAGCATTCCTATCGATATACACTCTAAGTGTAGCTTCGTTCCCGACCGAGTGGTACTTGATATCGCTCACAACTCGATTGTACCAAAAAGTCGATGGGTGCGACACGCGGCACAACTTAGCCAAAAGGTCATGTGCATAACTATCCCGTGCGGACTATATTCGAGTTTGCACGCTCACTTATTCTCGTTCGAGCGATAATCGATCTCGCTCGCAACTCGTTCGCACCAGAGGGTCCAGGTGCGCGCCATTCGGCACAACATAGCCAAAAGGCTGTGTACATAATCATCCCGTTCGAACTATACTCCGGTCTCGTGTACTCATTTGCCATTATCAACATAAGGTTATTCAAGCACGGCTTGCGTTTGCTAACTTCTAGCATTTTAGTTTTCTTTCGACTTAAGTCCGTCGCGGTAGCACAAAGGCCTTCGCCTATCGATCCCGTCCAACCGTGTACTTGTACGAGTTTTTGAAAATATTAGACTTATTGTATGGAACATCCCAAGGCACAACGAGAGAGAGCGTATACTTCTTTTGTTTCCAACCGAGCTTTCAAAACTGAAAAAATTGAAATGAAGTCCAAGGACGTAAAGCCGTGCTCTGATACCAATCTGTCACACCCCGCTCCCGTAGGAGCGATCGTCCTCGCTAAAGCGTGATGCCGCACGGGCCTAGGTTACGCCCGTGCAAGGCTAATCCCAGAAACGGTCAATTTGAGCTAGGCCACAGAGTCGCACAGAGTGTCCTCATTTGCAGCGGAAAGTAAATAAACATAAGTTGAACTGAATTCAAACTCTTTATTGATATTCAAGAAGTTTACAAGCGGCACTAGGTCGAGTTTACAAGTCTCTCAAGCTCTTTCTCTCTCTGAAACATAAAAGGCGTGCCAAGTGGCTTACAACATGGAATGATTCATGGCGATGTTTTGATACATTATGTCCTGTATATGGTGCTCCAGCTCCTTGAAATGCTCCAAGGCTCCAGAGATAGCTTCACGCCTTAGCACGTTCAAGGGAAGCTTCGTACCGGATGACATCTCCTGCACCCTGTAAGCAGACTATGGGGTTATCAGTACATTGTTATGTACTGGTGGGGAGGCTAGCACACCCACAATGCTATCATTACCAAACACATTCTATTTACTTTTGTGCACCGTCTATCATTCATTGTCTTTCTAATCTTGCCTTAGGATCATTTTTATGGCATATTTCATAACCTATCTCGTGTCGCTAATTTCAAGTGTCGCATGGAAATACATGCACGACTTATCCATACTTACCGTCCGGCCTTCCATGTCCAAAGTAAACCAAGTTAGTCAACAATTCATATGTAACAACTTAATGTAATTCGCGTAACATTCAGTGTTCAAGGGCATGTCCCTGCCTCAGATTCTAGCGCATCGTAGGCGTGTTTTCAAATTTATTTGTACGAAGTACTCTTTATCATTTGGTGTGTTACATTCAAGCCTGTTCAGAAGGTGCCTTATTCAGTTAACTTAGACTACTTTGATTTCAATGCAAGGACTTGCACGTGGATTGCCACCAGCAAAGCCTACCTAATCTATATGCACCGATCGCTGGCACCACAAGCCATTTTGGGCCCTTTCTTCCTTGGTAATTTTATACCTATCATAGCGTGCGGGGCCGGTACACCTTGATAGTCTTTTGAAATACCCGGCCTTACGTATCCTAAGTGGCCAAGCCCACACCCAGGCCTGGACATAAGCCATTTTGATTTCTGTCTGGACCGGCACGTCCCTCCTTTGACCGTGCCGCTGAAAATCCCTTATTCTGTCTACCTCCCGTATACGAGGGGATTGTCCACGACCATTTCGTATTGTTTGTTATATTAACTTAACGGCTGTCTCCGAGCCGTAGGCTAACCCTTAGCCATAATGCATTATCGACTAGGTTGGCGTCCATGCAGCGCGGGTAGCGAGCCCCATTGCCATGTGCCCGTCATACCTGTCGCTAACCATTCCTTTCTTTCTTACCTTTTCTTCATTCATTCTTTTCTTTCTTTCACTTGTTCGTTCGTTCATTCATTCATTCACTTATTCATTCATACACTATGCGACTCCCGGTATGGGAGTCGCCTTGGCGACCCATCGGTCCCATAGTCTTTCAATGTTGCTATACTCTACTCGGATCGACTATGTTGATAGTCTTCCCGTTTTATTGTTGTAAACCATTCATTGTTTCATTGTTGAACGCATAAGGGACTAGAACGTAAGCTTGTGTCTTAGCACGAGCGTGGAGCGCGGTGCGAGAGTTCACATTTTTCCAAGTTCCTTTCCATATTCTATACAAGCATACAAGATGGGATTATTCCCTTAGCTAGGTGCGTTGAGTCATTTATTAGCATGCACGGTGCTATCGCCTAACGATTCTAGCTATAGTGTTCGTATTGTTATGTGTCTAGGCTAAGCAAAGACAGGTTCATCGGAGCCACCCACCTTAGCGATGGTAGCATCGGCCGAGCGATACTTCGAGTGCGCCTTTGAAAGTCTGAGTTCGGATTCATCTTGACGGGCTAATGTAAGCCTTGCATCGATTATTTTTATCAGGTCGATGCCAACTCTTCGGGTCGACGGCTCGTTTGAGTCGTTGCACTTGCCGTTTGAATCGGCGTTCCGCTAGGGCGGAGTCGGTCATTATATTAACATTAGTTACAAATATAATCTAACACCCCTCCTCAAGTTGGAGCATGCAAGTCACAAATACCCAACTTAGGAAGAAAAGAATCAAACACATGCTTTCCAAGGGGCTTGGTGAAGATGTCAGCCAGTTGAGAAGAAGTATGAACATGCAAGGCTATTACGGTGCCATCTCTAATAGCATCGCGAACAAAATGCAAATCCGCCTTAATATGCTTACTGCGCTCATGAAATACCGGGTTCTGAGCTAGGTGTAGGGCTGACTGACTGTCACAATATACCGACATAGCAGACTCCTGGCGAACGCCCAAACATACTAATATCTCCTTCAACCATTTCAACTCACAAACAAGCGCAGCAAGAGATCGATATTCAGCTTCAGCGGAAGATCAGGAAACAGTTGGTTGCTTTCTGGTCTTCCAAGAAATAGGAGACCCCCCCAGAAATACCAACCAGCCTGTAACAGAGCGGCAAGTTAAGGAACAACTGGCCCAGTTGGAAGCACACCAACCAGAAAGACGAAGATCACAATCAGCTTTCAAAAGAATACCCTGTCATGGTACATGTTTGAGATATCTGACAACTCTCAAAGCAGCATACCAGTGATCTTGTCGAGGCTCCTGTAAGAATTGAGACAAGATATGCACAACATAGGCTAAGTCAGGGCGAGTAAATGATAGATAAATCAACCTCCCAACCAGCCTCCGATAAGACTCTGTATCCGCCTTCTTTGGACTAGTCGATTCTGCCAGCTTGTGATTGGGCTCCATAGGAAAGTCAGCAGGTCGAGACCCCATCAAGCCGCATTGTGAAATGATGTCCAAAGCTTACTTTCTTTGACACAAGAAAATTCCTTTTGCACTCTGAGCTACCTCTATGCCAAGAAAGTATTTCAACATACCAAGGTCCTTCACGTGAAAGCAAGAACTATGGTACTTTGTGAAAGCATCTAAAGCACCTGAGTCATTACCAGACACAATCATATCATCCACATAGATCAAAATATGTAACTCTACCTTCCCTTTAAAAAGGGAGAAAATGGAATAATCGGAATGAGATTGAATAAATCCATAGGATATCAGAGAAGCAACAAGCTTAGCAAACCAACAACGTGGTGCCTGTTTCAATCCATATAGAGACTTACGCAGGCGACACACTTTGTTGGGTACACAATGCAAAAAACCTGGTGGCAACTTCATATACACTTCTTCTGTCAGATCTCCATGAAGAAAAGCATTGTGCACATTCATCTGGTGCAAAGTCCAGCCTCTCACAGCTGCAACAGCCAAGAACGCCCTAACTGTAGGCATCTTAGCTACCGGGGCAAATGTCTCTGAATAGTCGATCCCCTCAACCTGATGATTACCGAACACAACCAGCCGTGCCTTTAAGCGCTCAACACTGCCGTCGGAGTTGTACTTTATTTTGCAAACCCATCTGCTTCCCAATGCTTTCTTCTCAGGAGGCAAATCGATAAGACTCCATGTCCCATTATCTTCCAGAGCCTGTATTTCAGTTTGCATAGCCGCGCGCCAGCCTGAATCTCGTGAGGCATTATTTTGTAACTAATATTAATATGGCCCATAAGCCCAAGCCCAATCGCATAGACACTATATATATTGTAAATAGCCCCCATCAATGAGGACAAGGTATTATTATTTCCTACATGGTATCAGAGCCTGTATTTCAGTTTGCATAGCCGCGCGCCAGCCTGAATCTCGCGAGGCCTGGCTATATGAAGTAGGCTCAACACCTGCAGCGATAGCTGCAAGAAAATCTCTGTGTTTAGCATTAAATATGTCATAACTTAGAAATTGTGTTTGAGGATACGAAGTACCTGAGGAAGTGGCGGAAACAGATGAATTGTGGTGAAGAGGAGGACTTTTACTTCGAACAACATTCGTCATAAAATCCTGTAATCGTACTGGCTGTGATTTCTTTCTCATTTCTCTTTCCAATACTACCTCGTCGGGCACCTCTGGTAATACTGTATCCTCTGTATCATCAGTAGTATCCGCATTACCCCCAGCGGACTCTCCTGTCAATACTTCTGCAGCTACCTGTACATCCTCGCCACTCGGTGTCGAGCCACCAGCAACTACTCCAGCCTCAGTATCCGTAATCGGTACCATCCCAAAAACTTCTATATCGTCTCCCGGCACCTCAACAGATGTATGACGTGTCACATAAGACATCTCACTAGCAGAGCCACACCCAAAAAATTCTTTTTCATAAAAAGTAACATCACGGGACACAAAAAATTCACCAGTCTCTAAATCATACAGTTTCCATCCCTTTTTATCAAGTGGATACCAACAAAGATACATTTTTTACTCCTGCTAGCAAATTTATCACGTCAGGATTTCAAATCATACGCATAGCACAGACAACCAAAAATACGTAGATGATCATACGAAGGAGCCGAACCATGTAAAACTTCATAAGGAGACTTAAAATACAAGATACTAGAAGGTGTTCTATTTATCAAATAACATGCACCCAGAACACATTCTTCCCAAAAATCCACAGAAAGAGAACCCTAAAATTTTAATGCCCTGGCTACATTTAAAATATGTCGATGTTTTCTTTCCACCCTTCCATTCGGTTGAGGTGTCCCAACATAGGATGTTTGGAACAATATACCTTGAGATGAAAAATAATCTCGTAAACAATTAAATTCAGTGCCATTGTCACTCCGCACACGACATATATCAGCCCCAAACTGACGCTTCACCATAGCAATGAATTTAAGAAACATAGAATAAATAGCACACTTATCCTTCAATAAAATAACCCAAACAGCTCTAGAAAAATCATCCACCAAAGTCAAAAAATATCGTGCCCCATTAGATGACGGAACACGATATGGTCCCCACAGATCACAGTGTATAAGTTCAAAGCATCTGAAAGCACGACTACTACTATTAGGAAAAGCATCACGAGTCTGTTTAGCTTGATGACAAATATCACAAGCCTTACGAGAAAACACACTACTACCAGAGAGAAAAGGTCAAGTCTGTATTATTTTATCTGAAGGATGCCCCAGTCTACTATGCCAAACCTCGGAATCACTCTCTCTGCATGCTAGGATCACCGAAGCCAAAGAAGCTGGAACCTCCCCCAAGAAGTAAAGTCCACCCCATTGTTCACCTGCTCTAATCACCATCCTCGTACTTCGGTCCTGAACAAAACACAAATTAGGAGTAAATAACATATCACAATTTTTGGCACCAATCAATTATGAGACAGAGATCAAATTGTAAGTCAATATCGGAACATAAAGAACATCCGTCAACACCAATGAAGCAGTCAAAAGTACTTAGCCTTTCAGAACAGCCTTAATTGTGCTCCCATCAGACAAAATCACAGGACAGATGGGGCCCTCAAAGCAATCAACTAAACAATCACGAGAACCTGTCGCATGAAGAGTAACCCCAGTATCGAATATCCAAGTGACAGAAGAATTCTTACCCATCAGACGATTAGAGTTTGAAGAACCAGGGTTGGAAGAATTGTCGTTACCCAGCAAGCTCATCAATTTCTGCCATTGTTCACCTGAGAGTGGTGAAGGATACCCTCCATGCATCATATCCGTCGAACTCCTAGCAAGACCAGCAGGGACACCATGGCCAGCAGCGGCAACATGATGAACAACCCCTGCGCCACCAGCACCACGTCCCCTATCACGTCTCTGTTGTGGTGTCGGGCCTCTGCCAGCACCAGCACCACATTCGCCCTCACGCCGATAATGAGTCTCCCACCACTCTGGATAGCCAATCTTGGCAAAGCAAGTTGCAACATCATGACATATTTTCTTGCAATGAGTACTAATCATACCTGATTTGTCCCTGGAATCTGAGGTTCTACTATTAGAAGTAGTAGAAAGACGAGGTAAAGTCTTGATAGCCAGCGCCAACACCTCCTCAACATCAGATTGGACCTGAGATTTTCGTATATCCTCCTCCTCACGGACTGCCTGGTATGCCCAATCTAAACTTGGCCGAGGATCTTGAGCCAGAAGATTAGATCGGGTATGACCATACAACTCAGCATTCAACCCATACATAAAGTCCTGAAAGTGGTCTTCATCCCTCATAGCCTGTAGCTTTGCAGCAAGTCCACCACAGGTACAAGTAGGCAATAGGAAAGAAGCAGCATGTTCATCCCACAAAGACTACAAATTTCCAAAGTAGGTTTCCACAGACACCGAAGCCGTTTGTTTACACTCAGCCAAAGCCACCTTAATTCGTTGCTTCCGAGTGGCATTGCTAACAACAAACCTTTTCTCCAACAAGTTCTACAATGGATAAACCTCCTCAAAGTACGGCAAAGATTTTTTCAGAGACGGATCAATGGTATTAAGAACCCATTGAACCAATAGCGCTTGCACACATCTCCAATCAAGCAATTTACTAGCATCATTAACAGGTTTGATTTTAGTATCTTCCAGAAAAGCGATCTTTCACCTAGAGATCAGGGAGAGACGTATCGACCGAGACCACTCAGCATAGTTCGGTCCACGAAAAGCAATAGAAGTAATGATATTTCCTGGTTGATCAGTAGAACTCAAAAAATATGGATCCTTCGAATTAGGATAATTTGGGTTGTGTACACCGCCACTGCCAGTCGCAATGGAGTCGCTGGACGCAGCATCATCAGCCATGGCAGATGTCGGGTGTACAAAAATTTGTACAACTTCGACGGATCGGCCGAACGAGCGGCAAATCAGCCGCTGATGGACGGCAGATATTGGGTGTACAAAAATTTATAGAACTCTGACGGATCGACCAAACGAGCGACAAATCAGCCACTGATGGACGGGATCGGCGGTTAATCGGCCGCGGTCGGGGCGTCGGATCTAGCACGGACGGGGTCAGCGGCGGAGTGCCACGGTCAGGCGCTGGCGCGAACGTGGGTTAGGCGACCGCGGTCAGGCACTGGCGCGGACGGCTTCGACGATGAAGTGCCGTGCGGTCAGGCACGGGATCCGCGGGTAGGGGTCGGCCGGTGCAGTCAGGCACCGGGATCCGCGGTCAGGTGCTGGCACGGACGGCTTCGGCGGCGAAGTGTCGCACAGTCAGGCGCGGGATCCGCGGGTAGGGGTCGGCCGGTGCAGTCGGGCGCCGGCTGGTGCAGTCGGGTGCCGGGATCCACGGGTCGATAGACGGGAGCCACTGGTCAAGCCGGAAGGAGGGGCACCGGATCGGGCGCCGGAATCCGGTGGAGGTATATAGGTTTTGGCAGCTAAGGTTTTTTCTGGAGGCTCTGATACCATATAGGAAATAATAATGCCTTGTTCTCTTTAATGGGGGCTGTTTACAATATATATAGTGTCTACACGATTGGACTTGGGCTTATGGGCCATATTAACATTAATTACAAATATAATGTAACAGAATTTCACGTTAACCTGAACGACTACGGATCTACTAGTGCGCTACAATGAATATGTATCAAAGAGCTGGGTAGAAGCTATCCATAAGGCTGAAGTTCCTGATCTATCTCGGTGGTATGAACCAATTGGGGACTGGTCGAAGCATTGGTGACATGAATCAATTTTTGGGGTCTTCGACTGGGGTGAAGTCGTAACAAGGTAGCCGTAGAGGAACCTGTGGCTGGATTGAATCCTGAGAGACTCTCCACTAAGGAACTGCAAGTAGATGCACAATCTTGATACAATTACCTTTCTCACGGTCACCTCCCTAACGGTCGGCGTAATTTCTCATATTTTTTTTGGATGAAAAACATAAGGGTCTGTTTGGTTCTTGGAACACAATATGGACAGAGGGATTACAAACACAAATTCTTTGTTTAATTAGTTGCAAGAACTAAAGAGAGTATAAGAAAAGGATCCAAAAAATTTGGTCTCTGTCCCCTATTCATGTATAATTTTTCAATCCAGGAGTTCTTAACCATGAACTTTAGAAACTCACATAACCATAACATTTTTCTTTCAAGTGGAACCCATGTTAATTAAACAATAGACTACGTTTTATATTTATAATTTACTAGGTCTCACTTTTCTTATCACGTGATTTTTTTCCCTTCAAATTATACTAGACCAAACAAAAGATACTGGTAGACCGTGGTATGCAAATACCGACCACTACTGAAAAATCAACTGAATACGGATTAAAAATATTCTAAAAAATCGAACAAAAATTATGAATCGAATACTAAAATATGTTATAAAGGTAGTGGTAGCAGTTTGAGTGTAATATGGTCCTTCTACAATACATATAGCCTAGTGGTTAAGAGAGATGCATGCGGCCCGAGTAGTCAGGCGTTCGAATCCCAGTAGGAGCGATTCCAGAATCAATTTACCTGGTTCCAAAATATATATATATATATATATATATATATATATATATATATATATATATATATATATATATCTACAATACATGGGATGTATCAATACATCCCAAATAATTGTATTAAAAATGCATTGAAAATTGTGAAAGGTGTTTACTTTGACTTTGACTTTACATGTTACTTTGACTTCAGCTTTAATCTGAACCATTGGATCAAGATCCAATGATTCAGATTTGGGATATATCAATACAAATTTTTACATGGGATTTATATATATATATATATATATATATATATATATATATATATGTATATATATATATATATATATATATATATATATATATATATATATATAAATATATATGCAACTCATTTTTGTATATTTTTATCTTTGTTTTAGTTGAGAATCAGTTTCTTAGAACTTAAAATAGATTTTGGTGGACTTGAAGTTATGTTAAGAACGCTAATAGTTGAGTTTTTGATCTTTTGAGCTTATGTTTTTGTGTTTTCATTGAATTTTGATGTAAATTTTGTTGTACTTGAACTTATGCTAAGGATTAAACTTAGTAACCGTGTTTGATCTTTTAAGCTCATTTGAAAGTTTTCGCGAGTTGTTACATATTGTTATAATACATTTGATTAATTGTTTTATTGGTAGAAGCTTGAATTTAAAATTTAATGCTTTAAAAAAAAGTAAAAAATATATATAATTCTAGGTTAAGAGGTTCCATAATAATATGTGTTTTGATTGATCAAATGTTAATCAGTAAAATATCGCTACCGAACAAAAACCGACCGAATATCGATTAAATCGAAACCAAAAAAATAGATTTTAAATGGTACGATATTGATATTCATTTTATAAATACCGATTAAAAAAATTATCAAAAAATTCGAACAAATACCGAGCGATTATACCGATGCTCACCCCTACTGGTAGAGATCTGTTGGATATATCTGCTACTGTTTAATGCAAAAATCAACTCCCCCTTCAATGTCTGACGTTTTCCTTTCTGAATTCTTGAATGTTAGAAGTTATTCCAACGGACAATTAATGTCCAACCCATTATTCTTCATCAATTTTTATTATTTTCCTTTAATCATGCGGTTATATTTAGCTCTCTATATATATTTCCATTGGTTGCTAGTCTAAGACAAGAAAGAAAAAAAAACAAAAGAAGAATTACACTGTGCTATTTTCTTCCCTCTACTTTCTGTAATTTATAGAACAAATTTTATCTTGTATCTCCATATCATTTGTTTAATTTCTTTGCTGGGCAAGTTAAGTTCGGGTCAATCTCCAGGAGTTGTGTGCGATGACGGGATACTGGTAGAGCAAAAATTTTACCACTAAGAGCATTCGGAAAAGTCTGCACATAGACCCGGATTAACTCTTAGGGCAGTGTTACATGCGCGACATCCCCGAAGCCCGATAATTTTTTAATTTTGGTTTATTTTGTATACAGAATTTTGGAGATAAAGACAAGTATATCCAACAATCTAAGAGTTAATCTGTATATTACTTGGCTATTTTCCAAACTTCAAAATATGCAGATATAGATACTGTTATTGTTGCTACACATTTTATAATGTGTTGCACGTGGCATGTTGTAAGTATAGAAGTTAAGTTTCTATCTTCTTCTTCATTATCCCTTCATCACAGTCTTTGTAGATTAATTATATATGGATGAATCAGTAGTAGCTCATACTGTTATATATGGACATTTAGCTATTAACGAAAAGAAGCATAGTGATCTTAGTAAGGGATATATATATATGAACATGGCTTGTCATCTGAAACATATTTTCTCAAGTGTGATATGTGCTCTTTTTCTATGTTATTGTTAGATTATATTTGTAGGTATTGTAAATATGGCCCATAAGCCCAATCATGTAGACACTATATATATTGTAATCAGCCTCCACCAATAAAACAAGGCATTATTAATTATTTCCTACATGGTATCAGAGCCTTCCAAAAAATCCTAGCCACCATCTCCCAGAAAGAAAAAAAAACCCTAGCCGAAACCCGCGCTAACCGCGGCCGACGCCCTCTTCCGCGTCGACCGCGCTTGACGAGCGATCCCGTGCCGACCGTATCTGACGACCAATCCCGCGCTGACCGCGCCGACAGTACCTGACGCCGAACGCGTCTGACGCTCGACCGCGCCAACCGCCGTCGCCAGCTTTGTTCCCGCGTGGCAGAGGCCGGAACAGACGCCAGCTCCCGTGCCTGCCCGATCGCGGCAGCACCCGTGACAGATCCGCGCCCGCGCCGCCCGCGACCGCGCCCGCGATCGCGACGTTGCCCTGACCGTTTCGTGCCCGCATCGACCGCACCCGCGTCTGTTCGTTCCGGCACTGACAGCGCCCGCGTCTGCCCGATCCTGCGACGCCCACTCCCTGCCTGTTCGATCCAGTCTGACAGCGGCAGAACCCGTCGTTCGCCCCTCCATGCCAGATCCGGCGCCCCTGATCGCGGTCGTTTCGTCGGAGTTGTACAAACTTTTGTACCCCTGACATCCGTACCGCTCCCGTAAGCTGACCCCTATGCGCCAGATCCGGCGCCCCTGATCGCGGCTGATTCGTCGCCGACCCTGTCCATCAGCGGCCGATTCGTCGGAGTTGTACAAAACTTTGTACACCCGACATCCGCGATGGCAGATAATGTTGCGTCCAGTACTCCGTTGCGACTGGCGGTAGCGGTGTATACAACCCAAATTATTCTAATCCGAAGGATCCATATTTTTTGAGTTCTGCTGATTAACCAGGAAATATCATTACCCCTATTATTTTTCGTGGATCGAACTATGCTGAGTGGTCTCGGTCGATACGTCTCTCCCTGATCTCTAGGCGAAAGATCACTTTTCTGGAAGGTACTGAAGTCAAACCTATTAATGATGCTAGTAAATTGTTTGATTGGAGATGCGTACAAGCGCTATTGGTTCAATGGGTTCTTAATACCATTGATCCGTCTCTAAAGAAATCTTTGTCGTACTTTGAGAAGGTTTATCCATTGTGGAACTTGTTGGAGAAAAGATTTGTTGTTAGCAATGGCACTCGGAAGCAACAAATTAAGATGGCTTTGGCTGAGTGTAAACAAACGGCTTCGATGTCTGTGGAAACCTACTTTGGAAATTTACAGTCTTTGTGGGATGAACAAGCTGCTTATTTCCTATTGCCTTCTTATTCCTGTGGTGAACTTGCTGCAAAGCTACAGGCTATGAGGGATGAAGACCATTTTCAGGACTTTATGTATAGGTTGAATACTGAGTTATATGATCATACCTGATCTAATCTTCTGGCTCAAGATCCTCAGCCAAGTTTAGATCGGGCATACCAAGCAGTCCTTGAGGAGGAGGATATACGAAAATCTCAGGTCCAATCCGCTGCTGAGGAGGTGTTGGCGCTGACTATCAAGACTTCACCTTGTCTTTCTACTACTTCTAATAGTCGAACCTCCGATTCCAAAGACAAATCAGGTATGATCTGTACTCATTGCAAGAAAACAGATCATGATGTTGCACCTTGCTTTGCCAAGATTGGCTATCCAGAGTGGTGGAAGACTCGTCCTCGACGTGAGGGCGGACGTGGTGCTGGCGGTGGCAGAGGTCCGGCACCACATCAGAGACGTGATGGAGGATGCGGTGCTGGTGGCACAGGGGTTGTTCATCATGTAGCCGCTGCTGGTCATGGTGTCCCTGCTGGTCTTGCTGGGAGTTCGGCGGATATAATGCATGGAGGATATCCTTCACCACTCTCAGGTGAACAATGGCAGAAACTGATGAGCTTACTGGGTAACGACAATCCTTCCAACCCTGGTTCTTCAAACTCTGATCGTTTGATGGGTAAGAATTCTTCTGTCACTTAGATATTCGATACTGGGGCTACTCTTCATGCGACAGGCTCTCATGACTGTTTAGTTGATTGCTTTGAGGGCCCTGTATGTCCTGTGATTTTGCCTGATGAGAGCACTATTGAGGCTGTTCTGAGAGGCAAAGTATTTTTGACTGCTTCGTTGGTGTTGTCGGATGTTCTTTATGTTCCGATATTGACTTGCAATTTGATCTCTGTCTCATAATTGATTGGTGCCAGAAATTGTGATATGTTATTTACTCCGGATTTGTGTTTTGTTCAGGACCAAAGTACGAAAATGGTGATTGGAGCAGGTAAACAAAGGGGTGGACATTACTTCTTAGGGAAGGTTCCAACTTCTTTGGCTTTGGTGATCCTGGCATGCAAAGAGAGTGATTCCGAGGTTTGGCATAGTAGACTGTGGCATCCTTCAGATAAAGTAATACAGAATTTACCTTTTTTTCTCTGGTAGTAGTGTGTTTTCTCATGAGGCTTGTGATATTTGCCATCAAGCTAAACAGACTCGTGATGCCTTTCCTGATAGTAGTAGTCGTGCTTTGAGATGCTTTGAACTTATCTGTGATCTATGGGGACCATATCGTGTTCCGTCATCTATTGGGGCACGATATTTTTTGACTTTGGTGGATGATTTTTCTAGAGCTGTTTGGATTATTTTATTGACGGATAAGTGTGCTGTTTATTCTATATTTCTTAAATTCATTGCTATGGTAAAGCGTCAGTTTGGGGCTGATATACGTCATGTGCGGAGTGACAATGGTACTGAATTTAATTGTTTACGTGATTATTTTTCATCTCAAGGTATATTGTTCCAAATATCCTGTGTCGGGACACCTCAACAGAATGGAAGGATGGAAAGAAAACATCGACATATTTTAAATGTATCCAGGGCATTGAGATTTCAGGGTTCTCTTTCTGTGGATTTTTGGAGAGAATGTGTTCTGGGTGCATGTTATTTGATAAATAGAACCCCTTCTAGTATCTTGCATTTTAAGTCTCCTTATGAAGTTTTATATGGTTCGGCTCCTTCTTATGATCATCTACGTATTTTTGGTTGTATGTGCTATGCATATGATATGAAATCCCGATATGATAAATTTGCTAGAAGGAGCAGAAAATGTATCTTTGTTGGGTATCAACTTGATAAAAAGGGATGGAAGCTGTATGATTTAGAGACTGGTGAATGTTTTGTGTCCCGTGATGTTACTTTTTACAAAAAAAATTCCTGGGTGTGCCTCTGCTAGCGAGATGTCTTCAGCAACACGCCATACATCTGTTGAGTTACCGACAGACGATATAGAGGCTTTTGGGATGGTGCCGGCTACGGTTGCTGAGGCCGGAGGGGTTGACGATGGCTCGGCATCGAGCGGCGAGGATACACAGGTAGATGCAGAAGTATTGACAGGAGAGTCCGCTGGGGGTGATGCGGATACTACTGATGATACAGGAGATACAGTGTTGCCAGAGGTGCCCGACGGGGTAGTATTGGGAAGAGGAATGAGAAAGAAATCACAGCCAATGCGATTATCGGATTTTGTGATGAATGTTGTTCGAATTAAAAGTCCCCCCTTCACCATAGTTTATCTGTTTCTGTCACTTTCTCAGGTACTTCGTATCCTCTAACACAATTTCTAAGTTATGACATATTTATTGATGGACACAGAAATTTTCTTGCAGCTATCACTATAGGTGTTGAGCCTATTTCATATCGCCAGGCCTCGCGAGATTCGGGCTGGCGTGCGGCTATACAAACTGAAATACAAGCTCTGAAAGATAATAGAACATGGAGTCTTGTCGATTTGCCTCATGGGAAGAAAGCATTGAAAAGTAGATGGGTGTACAAAATAAAGTACAAATCCGACGGCAGTGTTGAGCGCTTAAAGGCACAGCTGGTTGTGTTCGATAATCATCAGGTTGAGGGGATCGATTATTCAAAGATATTTGCCCCGGTAGCTAAGATGCCTACAGTTCGGGCGTTCTTGGCTGTTGCAGCTGTAAGAGGCTGGACTTTGCACCAGATGGATGTGCACAATGCTTTTCTTCATGGAGATCTGACAGAAAAAGTGTATATGAAGTTGCCGCCAGGTTTTTCGCATAGTGAAACCCAACAAAGTGTGTTGCCTGCGTAAGTCACTATATGTATAGAAACATGCACCACGTTGTTGGTTTGCTAAGCTTGCTGCTTCTCTGATATCCTATGGATTTATTCAATCTCATTCCGGTTATTCCCTTTTCTCTCATTTTAAAGGGAAGGTAGAGTTGCATGTTTTGATCTATGTGGATGACATGATTGTGTCTGGTAATGACACAGGTGCTTTAGATGCTTTCAAAATGTACCTTAGTTCTTGCTTTCACATGGAGGACCTTGGTGTGTTGAAGTACTTTCTTGGCATAGAGGTGGCTCGGAGTGCAGAAGAAATTTCCTTGTGTCAATGGAAGTATGCTTTGGACATAATTTCAGAATGCGGCTTGATGGGGTCTCGACCTGCTGGCTTTCCCATGGAGCCCAATCACAAGCTGGCAGAATTGACTAGTCCAAAGATGGCGGATGCAGAAACTTATCGGAGGCTGGTTGGGAGGTTAATTTATCTATCGTTTACTCGCCCTGACTTAGCATATGCTGTGCATATCTTGTCTCAATTCTTAAAGGAGCCTCGACAAGATCACTGGCATGCTGCTTTGAGAGCTGATTGTGATCTCCGTCTTTCTGGTTGGTGTGCTTCTAACTGGGCCGGTTGTCCCTTGACTCGCCGCTCTGTTACAGGCTGGTTGGTGTTTCTGGAAGGATCTCCTATTTCTTGGAAGATCAAGAAGCAACCAACTATTTCCCGATCTTCCGCTGAAGCTGAATACCGATCTCTTGCTGCGCTTGTTTCTGAGTTGAAATGGTTGAAGGAGTTATTGGTGTGTTTAGGCGTTTGCCAGGAGTCTGCTATGTTGGTGTATTGTGACAGTCAGTCAGCCCTGCACCTGGCTCAGAACCCGGTATTTCATGAGCGCAATAAGCATATTGAGGTGGATTTGCATTTTGTTCGTGATGCTATTCGAGATAGCACCGTAATAGCCTCGTATGTTTCTACTTCTTCTCAACTGGCTGAGATCTTCACCAAACCCCTTGGAAAGTATGTGTTTGATTTTTTACTTCCCAAGTTGGGCATTTGTGACTTGCGTGCTCCAACTTGAGGGGGGGTGTTAGATTATATTTGTAGGTATTGTAAATATGGCCCATAAGCCCAATCGTGTAGACACTATATATATTGTAATCAGCCCCCATCAATAAAACAAGGCATTATTATTTCCTACAGTTATTTTTCTTGAATGTTTGATAATACTAAATTTATGTATGCAATTGTTGTATAATTTTTCTTATTAGTTTCTCAGTGTGTTATGTGTTTGTGAGTTAGAACCCTGAGTCTCTGACTCATCTGAGCAGTAGTTGTGTTAATATGGCATACAAATGCAATCATTCATATATATATATATATATATATATATATATATATATATATATATATATATATATATATATATATATATATATATTCTGCTACATTTTTACTAACGTGCATTCATTCCTTTCTTTTTCAAACCAAGGAATCTCTTACTTACCAAGAAGCCAAGAAGGGAACACCCCTAAACTTAAACCGTGTGAGCGTACATATGTACACTAGGGTAGTTGCCTCCATTATGTGTAATAACGCCCTTGGGAGCTCGTATTTTTTTCATATATATATATATATATATATATATATATATATATATATATATATATATATATATATATATATATATATATATATTAAAAAAATATATATATATATATATATATATTTGAAGCAATGGGTACTTGTGGCGAACTCGCCTCCATTGAGACTCGAACTCCCGACCACTTGGGCCGCATGCATCTCTCTTAACCAGTAGGCAAGAGATCATTTGCATATATATATATATATATATATATATATATATATATATATATATATATATATATATATATATATATATATATATATATTTTATATATGTATATATATATATATATATATATGTACATTTTATTTCTTGTCATGGTTCTATTGTTAAATTCTTCTTATTCTTATAAAGGAATTCATCTACTAGTACATCCTAATAAAAGGACTGAATACATGGACATGAACAAACAACCATTTCGTTGTAGTTTGTGTTAGTCCCATGGCTTGATCAAAGATGGTAAAACAGATGCAACAGAGATCTACGATGATACAAAAACCAAATAACCCGATTACAATATGGAGGAGGAAAATAGAGAAGAAAAGATCTATCATTCTTCCTTGCAAACGTGTTGCAATTGGGACAGAACGAGTTACAATAATCTAGAGAAAGATGAGAAAAAAATGCTGGGGTGTCAAAACACCGTTGCTCAAAGCAAGATTCGTCCCACACGAACTGCTTCCAGGAACCAACCAGTTTGAAGAACTTGTGGAACGCTCGAAGTCACATCTGTTCTGACTCGGATGGACTTGCAATGGCGGCAGCGGCTCTCTCTCTCTCTCTTTCCCCGTTTTTGACTTATATTTTCGTAGTAACCACAAAGGAGGCCAGAAGAGAGTATTTATAGAGAGAGGGTAGAAACCCTAGCCGTCTCTTCAGTTATGGAAAGATTGAATCAAATCCCAAAAATATAGCAACGAGATTAATTCAAATCCCACAAAGATAGCAACAAAATTAATTCAAATCCCACAAAGATAGGATCTGAATTAATCGCATTGAATCAGTCTTTCCATAACTGACTTGTAGTCTGCACAGTCAGCGAACCCTCCATGCGGTAGCAGCAGCCTGGCCGTATGAGCCGCGTAGCCTCATGGCCGCATGGACCGCATGAGCCGCATGGACCGCATGTGCCACATGGATCGCATGGACCGTATGGGCCGCATGAGCCGCATGGACCACATGGGCCGCATGAGCCGCATGAGCCACATGGGTCGCATGAGCCGCATGTTTGCGTGGCCCTAAGTGCAAAGTGTACCAACAAAATGCCACATTACGCCTCATAAGCCCATGAGCCCGAGTCCGAGTCTGAGTCTGAGTCGCTAAGCCCCTTTGGGGCTTAGCTCCAAATGAAATTAATCCAAGAGAATGACAAAAGCATTAATACTTAATCCTTGGAGCCTTATTCTTACCTCCTAGTAAAACCACCCACATGGTTCCCTCCTTAGGGTCACCACCCCATGTGCATCTCTCAACAACACAACCAAGTATATATGTTGAGATAACTCATGGTGCATTTCCGATGTGGGACTAAAATTTTATAAGGCATGTTGAGAGCAAGCTCTCTCCATGTAAAAAAAGCGCCAACAATACCCCACATATCACAACATATATATGGGTCCAGGGTTGTGCGTTCCCCACAGTAACTGTCCATTTTGCATTAGGATAGATGTCGCTGACGACTTGAATCTTCCCGCATAGGTTAAATAGCAATGTGATACAAGAATGGACTACGCCTTGAATTCTGCACCACAATTATAATTCTTTCCATTCACAAAGTATAGTTAAGTGTGCTTCTGGCTGCACATTAAAGGCCCTGTGCCAGCCTGGTTTCAGTGTATAATTTTGGGCGTCTACAAGTTTACCCTCAAGAGACGGCCTGATATCTCTTTTCATACACTATAGGTGTGTTCTTTATTAAAGAGATATGGCATGAAGCCTTGCGCTTCCTTGCGGTGCTACACCGCTATGACATGGCCTGAAGCCGAGGCATTACCCCTACCTGGGAACCTCATCGTAGTGTCATACTATTGTAGCATGAGGTCTCAGCCTCTTTGTAGTGCCAATCTACTCGGCATGAAGCCTAAGGCTTCCTTGCGGTGTTACGCCGCAACAACATGGCTTACAATGTCGAGGATTTACCCCTACCTAGGTACCTCATCGTGGTATCGTACCACTGTAACATGGGGCCATCCTCCCCTTTGTAGAGCTGTCTACAACTCTTTAATTACGTCATACAGCATTAGGCTACCTGCCTATTTGCGGTGCTACGCCGCTATAACTTGGCTTGCAAAGCCGAGGCATTACCCCTACCTGGGAACCTCATGGTGGAGTCATCCCACTGTAGGATGGAGTTTCACTTCTTGTAGTGCTGCTCTACCGTGCTTACTGTAAAGTACACCAGGCATTCACTCTGCCTGAGAACTCATTAAGGCGTTTAAGCCAACCTTCCACAGGATCTATTTTTTCTGCAGAAAATACATAGTTGACAACAGTGGTTATGGGTTCGTTTCCCTTCTATGTTCCAGAGAACAAGTATCCACTGTTACTTGATAGTTTTCCAGTCAGTGATCCTCCTTTGAACCAAAAGTTAGATGCCTAGTAAATTTCTCTTTGAACTAATAACATAAAACTTTATGGTAGGATTACAAAGACACACTATCAGAATGCCTTCAAGCCCATTTTACAAGCTATGTCATCGACCAATTGGCGCTTGAGGCCCTTTATGAATGGATCTTCCAGGTTCTCCTGACTCCGAACATCAACCTCTACAATTATACCTCTTTCGATAAGATCATGTACTGCCATGTGCTTCAACCGCACAGTTCTCTTCTTCCCGTTGAAGAGGTCATTTGATGCCACTGCCGCAGTCACCTGGTTGTCACAGTATATCGGTATCGCCGGTATCTGAGCCCCAACTACTGGAAGATCATACATAAGCTCCCGAAGCCATTCTGCTTTATCTGCTGCAGTTTCGAGTGCATAGAATTCAGATTCCATAGAGGAACGAGAGAGTATAGTATGCTTCTTTGACTTCCACGATATAGCAGCTCCACCCAAGAAAAAGACATATCCACCTGTGGATCTCTCGCTTTCTATCTCTGAACACCAGCTAGCATTACTGAAGCCTTCCACTACTGTCGGATACCCGTTGTAGTGCAGTGCATATGTCTGAGTCTTCTTGAGATATCTCATCACCTGCTTCACAGCTTTCTAGTGCTCAACCCCTGGGTTGCTTGTGAACCGACTCAGCATTCCCACGGCGAAAGCTATGTCAGGCCTTATGGCAGTGGTTGCGTACATCAAACTTCCGATAATGCTAGAATACTCCAGCTGCCTGACGCTCTCCCTCGAGTTTGGCTTCAGCTTCTGATCACACCTGTATGGCGTATCGATCCCTGGAAGATCTTTATACCCTTAGCGTGTGAGCGTCTTCTCAATATAGTGAGATTGTGACAGCGCTACTCCAGTGTCTGTCCGGATGATCTTTATGCCCAAGATGACATCTGCATCCCCTAAGTCCTTCATACTGAACTTGGTTGAGAGGAACTTCTTTGTCTCTGTGATACAGCCTATGTCTGTGCCTAGGATTATCATGTCGTCCACGTACAGACAAACGATGACTCCTCTTCCATCAACGAACTTTATGTAAATACATTTGTCCGTCTCGCTGACTCTGTAGCCGTTTGACCTAATAACTTTGTCAAACTTCTCATGTCACATCTTGGGAGCTTGCTTCAAACCTTACAATGATTTTACCAACTTGCACACTTTGTCTTCAAGACCTTTGACGATAAATCCATCTGGCTGTTGCATGTAAATCTCTTCGGTCAGCTTCCCATTTAGGAATGTTGTATTTACATCCATCTGATGTATCACCAACTTATGTATAGCTGCTAGAGCGATTAACATCCTGATGGTGGTCATCCAAGCTACTGGAGCGTACGTGTCAAAGTAGTCTATCCCCTGTTTCTGAAAAAATCCCTTGGCTACCAGCCTGGCCTTGAACTTGTCAATAGTTCCATCTGCCTTCATCTTCTTCTTGAAGATCTATTTACATCCGATGGGCTTTTCTCCTTCAGGTAGATCTACCAACACCCATGTGTTATTGGAGGTGATAGAGTCAAACTCGTCGTTCACTGCCTCCTTCCAGAAGATAGCATCTCTGGTCTTCATCGCCTCATCATAGGTAAGCGGATCTGCTTCCACATGATAGGTGATAAAGTCATCTCCGTAGTCTTTTGGTCTCCTCGCTCGCTTAGCTGACGGCTCTGCGAGTTCTGGTACAAGAGTTGTTTCATCAACAACAGCTTCTTCTAGGACTACTGGCCTATATGAGATTTCAGTCTCATTTGCACCTACATCATTTTTTGGAATGTCTGAAAGAACAATGTTTTTGTCTTTTGCAAACTTGTCTTCAAAATATTCAGCATCGCGAGATTCGATGATATGATTTGACTCAATATCAAGAAATCTCCTAGCATCACTCTTCTCGGCATATCCCAAGAATATCGCCTTCGTAGTCCTTGTCCCTAGCTTCTGAATCTTCAGATCTGGTAGCTTCATATACGCCAGACACCCCCACACTCGAATGACATTAAAGTTTGGTCTGACTTTGAGCCAGAGTTCATGAGGAGTTACGTCCGAAGTAGCATATGGCACTCTATTTAGAATAAAAGTGGCCGTCAATGCAGCTTCTCCCCAGTAACATTTAGGAAGACCCGCGGTTAGCAGCATTGAGTTCATCATTTCTGTCAACGTTCTGTTCTTCCTCTCCGCTACTTCCGTTGGATTGAGAAGAATATGGAGCAGTAGTCTCGCATATGATTCCATGTTCTTTGCAGAATGATGCGAATTCATGAGACCTGTACTTCCCACCTCGATCACTTCTTAACCTCTTGAGTTATTGTCCGGTCTGCCGTTCAGCTTCGGCCCTGAACTCTTTGAACTTCTCGAAGGCTTCGTCTTTAGACTTGAGCAAGTAAACGAACGCGTATTTTGAGAAGTCGTCGATGAAGGTTATGAAATACTTCATCCCGGCCTTCGTAGAGAAATGTTTGAAGTCACAGATATCGTAGTGCACCAACTCCAGAAGATCTGTGCTTCGATTGACCCGATGAAAGGGTTTCCTTGTGATCTTCGTCTGAGCACACACTTCACACTTCTCCACCTTACCCCCACATTTGGAGATAAGTCCTAGACTAGACATTTTGTTAATTATTTTACAATGAACATGTCCTAGTCTATTATACCACAACTCAAGAGAATAATCAAAAAATGCAACTGCATTAATGTCATCAAAGTGGTTGACAAGCTAAAATTTAAACATTCCTTCGATTTGATAAGCCTTCCCAAAGTATGTTCCCTTCTTGGACATCACCATCTGACCAGCATTGATGTCCATCCTCAAGCCTGCGTTGCAGAGCAGGCTTCCAGAGATCATGTTCTTGGCAATCGTCGGAACATACTTCACACCTTAAAGCGTCAGAGTGTTCCCAGAAGTGAGTTTCAGTTCCACGGTCCCGATTCCCAGAACTTCAGCTTGGGCCTAGTTCGCCATGACAACCTTCTCAGATATCGACTGGTACGTGACGAACCATTCCTTGCCAGAACAGACATGGCAAGTCGCATCAGTGTCTATCCACCAGTCAGAGTCAACCCCCACAGTTGTGACCTGTGCGATCATAGCAACAAAGTTAGATACCAATGAAACCTTATTAGGATCACCTTTCTCTGATTGTTTAGGCTTAGATCCGCATTCACTCTTGTAGTGGCCTTTCTTGCCATAATTGTAACAAGTCACATGGGACTTAGTCTTCTGTTGCTTGAATGAAGGATCCTTCACTTTTAGATTAGTAAAGTCCTTCTTCTTGGGATGAGAAGCCGCCTGCTTTCCCTTGGGATCTCTCGTCTGCACTAGATTGGCTTTAGCTAACTGTTTGGACAGAGTGTCCACCTTCTGTTGGGAACGCATCTCGTCCTCAACATGGATCTTTTGAAGTAGATCTCCCAAGCTAATGTCTAGCTTCTTTCTGTGTATCTTTGCATAGAAGGTACTCCATCCAGCATGAAGTTTTGAGACGATCCCTCCAACGACAAACTTGTCGGAAAGGGGCATCTCTTCGTCTTCCAGTTTCTGACGTAGCTTCAGAAATTCATTCACCTTTGGCAACATGGACTTCTCGTCCTCAAAGAGCAATTTGTGATATTTTTCAACCATAAACATTTTGCTCATGTTCCTGTCTTCTTCATACATTTTTTCCACAAACTCCCATATGTCTCTAGCAAGTTCCTTCTTCGAGTAGGATTCTGCCAGGGAGTCCTCCATAGCATTCAGGATGAGAAGCCTGCAGATGCTATTTTCCCTTCTCTATTTGGCCTGGAGTTTGGTAGCCGCATTGATTGCGGCAGTAGATCCAGTGTCTGGAACAGAGGGTTCTTCCTCCAAGAAAACATGATCAACATCTTTTAGTTGAAGAGTTAGATAAACCTTTCTCTTCCAGACTTGATAACGCTCTCCATCGAACTTTTCCAACTTGCAGTAGTCCGATTATGTAATGCCTGTTGTTCGTATTACGTATTTGGAATACGTATACGTATTTTATCTTGTATTTGCATATCTTCTTGGTTTGGCTTGGCTTGTTTACTCTCGGTTTGGGTTGGCTTGGTTCGGCCGGCCCAATGCTTGGTTCATCATGGGCCAAGGGTGGAACACCTTAGCCTATGCTTCTTCTTCATTTCCACCACAACCCCCTCTTTATTATCCCCACCAACCTTCTCTCTCCTCCATAATTCTCATTTACTTCTCCTTCCCCTACCATTACTCTTCTCCACCAACCAAGAATACCATAGGCAAGTGCAACTTGCTTCCACAAGAGAACTCCTTTTGATGGTTTCATTAGCTTCTCCTCATGATTCTAAACCACATTAGAACTTATCATTTTCCATTTTGAGGCTTTAATTCTTGTAGATCTAAAAATTAGTTATTTTTGGATTTTGGTGGTTTTGATCTATCAAACTTCTTTGTTTTCAAGTTTTGATGGTTTCATGTTGTAGAGAATTTTATTCTACCTAATTTTGACCTTTGGAAAGTTGGATTCGGACTTGTTTTGACCAAGATATGGACAATTGAAGCTTAGATTCAACTTTAGAGTTCTTGCTGTTCTTGTCATTTGGAGAAGACAGTGAACAGTGAGCTAGCTTTTTAGCTTGTGCCACTGAGTTGCGCGCGCTCTTTAGCGCAGCGCAGACCCCATACGCTGCCTTTTGGGAGCGTATGGCTCGCATACGCTCGCTTGCCTGACAAGGAGTCGTATAGACCCCATACGCTGCCTTTTGGGAGCGTATGGCTTGCATACGCTCGCTTGTCTGACAAGGAGTCGTATGGACCCTATATGCTGCCTTTTGGGAGCGTATGGCTCGCATACGCTCGCTTGCCTGACAAGGAGTCGTATAGACCCCATATGCTGCCTTTTGGGAGCGTATGGCTCGCATACGCTCGCTTGCCTGACAAGGAGTCGTATGGACCCCATACGCTGCCTTTTGGGAGCGTATGGCTCGCATACGCTCGCTTGCCTGACAAGGAGTCGTATGGACCCCATACGCTGCCTTTTGGGAGCGTATGGCTCGTATACGCTCGCTTGCCTGACAAGGAGTCGTATGGACCCCATACGCTGCCTTTTGGGAGCGTGTGACCTGAGCGTATGACCTTGGCACTGAGCGTATGGCCTTTGGCTGACTTGGTCTCTTGTCAGCGTGTCAGATTTGGTTTTATTTTGCCTGAGCTTGGCTCTTCTATAGCCCTTTTGTCCTGAACTTGATAATCACGAATTTATGTAAATATGTTTGGAATTGATAATTGAGCATGACGCGATAGTGACCCGTAGTGGTACACTCCTAACATAATGACCTGATATGACCTGATAGTGGCCCGTCGTGGCGCACTCCTGACAAGTATACTTGACATGATAAACCTGACATGTTATATCTTGATAAGCTGTTGCGACGGCTACCTGACATGACATGACCTGTATAAATAACCTGGACACCGTGGGCGATTGTGCTTGTACAAATAATCCAGTCTTGTTTTGCATCATGTCTAGGAGGGGACTCCTGAGTACCACGGTCAGGAGTACCTACTAAAATGGACTAAGGTTAATAACTAGATTAATACATTAGTCATGAAGAGATTTTCCAGCTACAGGCAATCCCGTTACCTGGGCACGCCTTGGGATCTGTAGCCTGCCGTCGAGTAGGGCACATTTCCAGCACACTGTCATGTGTTGCACTCTTCAAGCTACCTAAGGGTACATTCGTTTCCTGGACGATATACCCACCTGAATTCAACTCTAATCTTTTAACCCGGGGAACCTGGATGGTCTGCAGGGCTTGTGGCTGTGGAATAATCTCACTGCATCTTGTTAGTAATTAGGCTTGTGACAACCCTAGTTAGTTAAAGTATCAAGCCATAATTCTTGCTTGGCCGTGAAGTGATTGGATGGAGTCTAACCAGTCTAGTCCTGCCCTGATTCTATTCCAGATTATTGAATGACCAGAATGCTTGCATTTATTTTACCGATAAATGGTGAGAATTCCAAGCTCTGTTCAGACGAAGGGTTACAACCCCGGTCCTTGTTTGGCTTACGGGTTGTAACCTGGTTATCTGAATAGTTCCATGGTTATCTCGTCGTATATCATCCTGGTGTGTTTCCTTTTTATTCCAGTCCTTATTTTATTTATATTTATATTCCTGTGCTGATTGCTGGTTTTCGTTCTTAAGTGAAGCCTCCTTTGTGGCACTTGCTCTTTCTGGGGTCTGACCCAGCTGGTTTTGTGTGGCCAGATTTCGGAGCAGCTCCAGAGGATCTACCGACTTCCCAGCCAGATGGTGGCCACTAGACGGAACCTTGGCAACGAGTGGGTTATTTTTGCCTCTTTCGCTCTATTGTAAAAATATTTTTTTGAGACGTTTAGCCGACGAGCACCTGTTTAGCTCGATTGCACTTACTTACTGTCTGCCTACGGGCTGTCACATAATTGACAAATCCTAGGGTTGATCATGTATGACTAAACTCTTGCTAGTCCTAACATTTTGTAACGACTAGCTTCATGATCAGCTGAATATGTAATATTTGGGACGCCTTATTATTGTATATTTAATGATCATACATCTTGTGACTCTTACTTACTTGCTTATGATTGAGACACTAGGCTTGTTCATGACCTTAAGAGACTGTTGGCTTGTAGATAAACCCTTATGTATCCTAGACAGCCGTGACCATATAGCGAGATGGAATCCATTTCAATATACGTAGCTGGCTATGTCTGCCCCCGTTCTCCAGTATTCTGGTTCTGGGGCGTGACATGGTTTAAGTGGTGGCCCATGCAGGTCTTGTAAATCAAGATATGTGAGGGTTTACCGAATAGATGTCTCAATCAGTATTCGTCCTTGATCTCTGCTCGTATCTTCTGAATCCCTGGATTCTTGTCCTGATCATATGCTTGTATCGTTGCTCTGTCCTGGTCCTTCTTTATTGTTTTCTATGTCGTCTTCTTCAGCGGCATAGTACCTGACCCGGCCGATCAGCAAGGTGGAGCACCTCCCGCGGACCAGCAGCAACCTGGAGATCAAGTCCAGCATTCCGGAGTAGCTTCCAGAGTCGTGCCTTCTGGCGGAGAGCCACCAGTCCAGCCAGTTCAACCTGTAGAACATGATGACGGCACTTTGGTAGGTCTCGTCAGGACCTTGATAGCTTCTCAAGATCGTCATGGAGATGCTTTGCAACAGGCAGTGGCGGATGCTTTGAATAGAGGTGGTCATCCAGGGAACAGCGCGGCCAACAGCTTCAAGCGCTTGAACCCTCCATTCTTCGACGGTAGTGAAGATGCTATCGCAGCAGATGCTTGGCTTCAGGATACTGAGGTGATTCTCAAAGCAGCCAGGACTCCAGAGAACGAGAAGGTGGCCGTTGTGCGCCTACAGTTGTTAGATCTTGCCCGCAGCTGGTGGGCAGCACAGGCCGTTGGATTAGCAGCACCCATTGCTTGGGCAGTATTCAGAGAGAGATTCCAGACCAAGTATTTCGATGCCGTGGCTCGGTATGATCTGCAGACGAAGTTTACCAATCTGAAGCAAATGGGCAGGACGGTCGACGGATATGCGGCCGAGTTTTCCAGACTTAGTCGGTTTGCTCCCACTTTGGTGGCAACCGAGTATGATAGAGCCCAGCGGTTCCAGCAGGGACTTCACCTGGAGATCTTGTTGGCAGTCGAGCAGTTTGAGCATTAGACTTTTGATGCAGTCTTGAGAGCAGCCCGGAGGCATGAGTATACCTCCCAGAGGATTGTGGATAGGGCCGGAGGTCGGAAGAGATCTCACGGCCAGATGAATCAGTCTTCAGCACCGTCCCCGGCAGCCAGGGCTTTGACTATTGGAGCTCCGAGGCGAGCGGCCTCAGTAACGTCAGTTCAGCATTCAACTCCGACGCACCCTCAGCAGCAGCAGCAGAAGCAGAAGCAATCTTCCGCAGTGGGTTGTTCTCATTGTGGGAAGCCAGGCCATGTGGTGACAGAATATCGCAGGGCACAAGGATTGTGTCTGGCTTGTGGAGCACCAGACCATAGGGTTGGATCCTGCCCGAATAGGGGTGGTTCATCATCGTCCAACCTTTCTAGCTCTTCGGTGAGAGGACCAGCTCCGGTCCAGCAGCAGCAGTATCCATTGCCGAGGCCCTTGCCGCCTCAGACCCAAGTGTTCCAGCAGCAGAACCCCCAGCAGTATGCACAAGTCCAAGCCCAGAGTCAGAGCAGGCAGCGAGGATTTCAGCAGAGGGGACCAGCACCCCGAGGGCACGGTCAGGCTATGGTGATGACCGTAGAGGAAGGATTGGCACCAGGAGAGGTAGTGGCAGGTACTATTCTCGTCAACTCCTTTCCAGCTTCAGCTTTATTTGATTCTGGTGCATCGCATTCATTTCTGTCTGCACGATTCGCGACACGGGTAGGATTGGAGCCTGAGTCATTATCAGTAAGGCTTAATATACTTACTGGTAACGGACTTGTGGGAGTAGATAGAGTGTTTTCCTCGTGTCGAATCGTAGTTAGCGGTAGAGAATTCCCCGCTAGATTGATAGAGTTCCCGATGGCCGATTATGATGTGGTCCTAGGGATGGATTGGTTGAGGAACCAGTATGCTAGGATAGACTGCCACATTGGTAGGGTTGTTTTTGGCATTCCAGGCGAGCCGGAGTTTTCTTTCTTCCGAGGCGAAGTTGAGTCATCTCCTCCAGTATTGCGGATGGCAGTAGCAGCAGTTCAGTTACCCAGGATAGTGGATGAGTTTCCAGATGTTTTTCCAGAAGAACTTCTAGGTATGCCTCCGGAGCGGGAGATCGAGTTCACTATAGACTTGATTCCCGGGACAGCCCCAGTGTCAGAGAGAGTCTACTGGATGGCGCTGTCAGAGTTGGAGATATTGTACAAGATGATTGAAGAACTTAGAACCAAGGGATTCATTCGTGCTAGTGGATCGCCTTGGGGAGCCCCGATGCTTCTTGTGAAAAAGAAGGATGGTACGTCCAGGTTATGTGTTGATTATCGTACCTTGAACTCAGTGACAATCAAGAACAGATACCCTATTCCGAGGATAGATGACTTGTTTGATCAACTCAAGGGGGCTTCAGTATTCTTGAAGATTGATTTGCGCTCAGGTTATCATCAGATCAGAGTCAGAGAGCAGGACATCCCGAAGACGGCTTTTAGATCGAGATATGGGCATTGGGAGTTCCTTGTTATGCCTTTTGGAGCAACCAATGCGCCGGCAGTATTCATGGACCTCATAAATCGTATCTTCATGCCTTACTTGGATCAGTTTGTGATTGTGTTCTTGGATGACATCCTGGTCTACAGCAAAAGTGAGGCGGAGCATGAGCAGCATCTCCGTATAGTTCTTCAGATCCTCAGAGAGCACCAGTTATATGCCAAGTTTAGTAAATGCGAGTTCTGGCTCGATCGCATTTCGTACTTGGGTCATATCATCACTCGAGGAGGAGTAGAAGTAGATCCCCAAAAGATTATGGCTATTGAGTAATGGCCAGTGCCCAGCACCGTTGCAGAGGTTCGTAGTTTTCTTGGATTGGCCGGCTATTACCGACGGTTTGTTTCAGACTTTGCTCGGATATCAGTACCATTGACCCAGTTGACCCGTAAGGAGGCGCAGTTTGTTTGGACAGCAGAGTGTCAGAGTTCTTTTGAGCAGTTGAAGCGAGGCTTGATGATAGCTCCCATTCTCGCGCTTTCAGATGTGACCGGAGGATTCTCAGTGTACTGTGATGCTTCAGGCAGAGGTTTAGGATGTGTTCTGATGCAGCATGGGAAGGTGATAGCTTATGCGTCATGACAACTTCGTGATCATGAGAGGAATTACCCAACCCATGACTTGGAGCTGGCAGCAGTGGTGTTTGTACTTAAGTTGTGGAGGCACTACTTGTACGGAGATAGGGTGGAGATTTTCACCGACCATAAGAGCCTGAAGTATGTTTTCACCCAGAAGGATCTTAACATGCGTCAGAGGAGGTGGCTGGAGCTTCTTGTGGATTATGATGTCAACCTGCAGTATCATCCTGGGAAGGCCAATGTTGTTGCGGATGCATTGAGCAGGAGAGCCGGAGCTTATTTCCTAACAGCGCAGCCAGAGCTGTTATCTGATCTTCAGAAGATGGGTATAGAAGTTGTTCTCCCTTCCAGTGTGGCCTTGATGGCCAGCATGCAAGTTCAGTCCACTATAGTCGAGAGGATCCGGATGGCGCAGTCGGCAGATTCCAAGCTTCAGCGACTCAGAGCAGAGTGTGAGGCAGGACGAAGACCAGAGTTATGCATTCATGAGGATGGTACACTTCGACATGGTAAGCATCTTTGTGTACCCAGCGGAGATATCCGGCAGGAGATCATGTTAGAAGCTCACAGTTCGTAGTATTCCATCCATCCTGGCAGTACGAAGATGTACCGTGATATCCGACAGCATTTTTGGTGGAATGGCATGAAGCGGGAGATAGCTCAGTTTGTCTCTCGGTGTTTGGTTTGCCAGCAAGTTAAAGCCGAACATCAGAGACCGGCTGGACTTCTTCAGCCCTTACCGATTCCAGAATAGAAGTGGAAGCATGTGACCATGGATTTTGTGACTGGACTACCTAGATCCCCAGCTGGTAGAGATGCTATCTGGGTTATAGTTGACAGGCTCACGAAGGTGGCTCACTTTCTTCCATTCAGAGTTGGTCAGTCGACAGCTCAGTTAGCAGAGATGTACCTCAGGCAGATTGTCAGATTACACGGTGTACCAGTCAGTATCACCTCGGACCGAGATTCAAGATTTACGTCGCACTTTTAGCGTAGCTTGCAAGAGAGTTTGGGAACTCATCTCCAGTTCAGTTCAGCATATCACCTGCAGACAGATGGCCAGTCGGAGCGCACGATCCAGACTCTTGAAAACATGTTGCGGTCTTGCACACTTGACTTTGGAGGTTCATGGGAAGATCATTTGTACCTGGTGGAATTCTTATACAACAATAGTTTCCAGGCTAGTATCCAGATGGCACCGTTCGAGGCACTGTATGGCAGGAAGTGCAGATCCCCGTTAGCCTGGGATGATGTTGGAGAGAGGCAGATGCTTGGTCCAGAAATGATTGCTCAGACCGTTGAAGTAGTCAGGCGAGTCAGAGATCACCTTCGAGTTATCCAAGATCGCCAGCGCCATTGGGCCGATTTTCATCGGCGCCCTCTCGAGTTTTCGGTCGACGATCATGTATTCCTAAGGATTTTGCCTAACCGTGGCGTCATTCATTTCGGCGTATGGGGCAAGCTTAGTCCTAGGTATATAGGACCGTTTGACATTCTGGAGCGAGTAGGAGATGTATCATATCGTCTCGCTCTTCCACCGTCGCTAAGCGAGGTGCATGACGTGTTCCATGTATCCCAATTACGACGGTACATCCCGGACCCGAGCCACATCCTGGATCATTCGGAATTGGTTGTTGGTACCAACCTTTCGTATGAGGAGAGGCCCGTGTCTATATTGGACCGGAGAGAGAAGATCCTCAAGAACAAGACTAGCAAGTTAGTCCGAGTTGCTTGGGGTCATCACTTTTTGGGTGAGTCAACGTGGGAGCGTGAGGATGATATCCGATCGCGATATCCTGACTTGTTTGACTCGTGAGGTATAATGTCTTTCTTATGCCTCATGCCATCAATTCCTTGCTTGCATGATTGATTGATTGCCTAGTATAATTGCCTGTGAATAGTGTAGCTTGTTCTTGTCCCTCTAGCCTCTTAATTAAATTCTGAGGACGGAATTCTTTTAAGGTGGGTAGAGTTGTAATACCTGTTGTTCGTATTACGTATTTGAAATACGTATACGTATTTTATCTTGTATTTGTATATCTCCTTGGTTTGGCTTGGCTTGTTTACTCTCGGTTTGGATTGGCTTGGTTCGGCCGGCCCAATGCTTGGTTCATCATGGGCCAAGGGTGGAACACCTTAGCCTATGCTTCTCCTTCATTTCCACCACAACCCCCTCTTTATTATCCCCACCAACCTTCTCTCTCCTCCATAATTCTCATTTACTTCTCCTTCCCCTACCATTACTCTTCTCCACCAACCAAGAACACCATAGGCAAGTGCAACTTGCTTCCATAAAAGAACTCCTTTTGATGGTTTCATTGGCTTCTCCTCATGATTCTAAACTACATTAGAACTTGTTATTTTCCATTTTGAGGCTTTAATTCTTGTAGATCTAGAAATTAGTTATTTTTGGATTTTGGTAGTTTTGATCTATCAAACTTCTTTATTTTCAAGTTTTGATAGTTTCATGTTGTAGAGAATTTTATTCTACCCAATTTTGACCTTTGGAAAGTTGGATTCGGACTTGTTTTGACCAAGATATGGACAATTGAAGCTTAGATTCAACTTTAGAGTTCTTGCTGTTCTTGTCATTTGGAGAAGACAGTGAACAGTGAGCTAGCTTTTTAGCTTGTGCCACTGAGTTGTGCGCGCTCTTTAGTGCAGCGCAGACCCCATACGCTGCCTTTTGGGAGCGTATGGCTCGCATACGCTCGCTTGCCTGACAAGGAGTCGTATAGACCCCATACGCTGCCTTTTGGGAGCGTATGGCTCGCATACGCTCGCTTGTCTGACAATGAGTCGTATGGACCCCATACGCTGCCTTTTGGGAGCGTATGGCTCGCCTACGCTCGCTTGCCTGACAAGGAGTCGTATAGACCCCATACGCTGCCTTTTGGAAGCGTATGGCTCGCATACGCTCGCTTGCCTAACAAGGAGTCGTATGGACCCCATACGCTGCATTTTGGGAGCGTATGGCTCGCATACGCTCGCTTGCCTGACAAGGAGTCGTATGGACCCCATACGCTGCCTTTTGGGAGCGTATGGCTCGCATACGCTCGCTTGCCTGACAAGGAGTCGTATGGACCCCATACGCTGCCTTTTGGGAGCGTGTGACCTGAGCGTATGACCTTGGCACTGAGCGTATGGCCTTTGGCTGACTTGGTCTCATGTCAGCGTGTCAGATTTAGTTTTATTTTGCCTGAGCTTGGCTCTTCTTTTGTCCTGAACTTGATAATCACGAATTTATGTAAATATGTTTGGAATTGATAATTGAGCATGATGCGATAGTGACCCGTAGTGGTGCACTCCTGACATAATGACCTGACATGACCTGATAGTGGCCCGTCGTGGCGCACTCCTGACAAGTATACTTGACATGATAAACCTGACATGTTATATCTTGATAAGCTGTTGCGACGGCTACCTGACATGACATGACCTGTATAAATAACCTGGACACCGTGGGCGATTGTGCTTGTACAAATAATCCAGTCCTGTCTTGCATCATATCTAGGAGGGGACTCCTGAGTACCACGGTCAGGAGTACCTACTAAAATGGACTATGGTTAACAACTAGATTAATACATTAGTCATGAAGAGATTTTCCAGCTACAGGCAATCCCGTTACCTGGGCACGCCTTGGGATCTGTAGCCTGCCGTCGAGTAGGGCACATTTCCAGTACACTGTCATGTGTTGCACTCTTCAAGCTACCTAAGGGTACATTCGTTTCCTGGATGATGTACCCACCTGAATTCAACTCTAATCTTTTAACCCGAGGAACCTGGATGGTCTGCAGGGCTTGTGGCTGTAGAATAATCTCACTGCATCTTGTTAGTAATTAGGCTTGTGACAACCCTAGTTAGTTAAAGTATCAAGCCGTAATTCTTGCTTGGCCGTGAAGTGATTGGATGGAGTCTAACCAGTCTAGTCCTGCCCTGATTCTGTTCCAGATTATTGAATGACCAGAATGCTTGCATTTATTTTACCAATAAATGGTAAGAATTCCAAGCTCTGTTCAGACGAAGGGTTACAACCCCGGTCCTTGTTTGGTTTACGGGTTGTAACCTGGTTATCTGAATAGTTCCATGGTTATCTCGTCGTATATCATCCTGGTGTGTTTCCTTTTTATTCCAGTCCTTATTTTATTTATATTTATATTCCTGTGCTGATTGCTGGTTTTAGTTCTTAAGTGAAGCCTCCTTTGTGGCACTTGCTCTTTCTGGGGTCTGACCCAGCTGGTTTTGTGTGGCCAAATTTCGGAGCAGCTCCAGAGGATCTACCTACTTCCCAGCCAGATGGTGGCCACTAGACGGAACCCTGGCAACGAGGGTTATTTTTGGCTCTCCCGCTCTGTTATAAAAATATTCTTTTGAGGCGTTTAGCCGACGAGCACCTGTTTAGCTCGATTGCACTTACTTACTGTCTGCCTACGGGCTGTCACATGATTGACAAATCCTAGGGTTGATCATGTATGACTAAACTCTTGCTAGTCCTAACATTTTGTAACGACTAGCTTCATGATCAGCTGAATATGTAATATTTGGGACGCCTTATTATTGTATATTTAATGATCATACATCTTGTGACTCTTACTTACTTGCTTATGATTGAGACACTAGGCTTGTTCATAACCTTAAGAGACTGTTGGCTTGTAGATAAACCCTCATGTATCCTAGACTACCGTGACCGTATAGCGAGATGGAATCCATTTCAATATACGTAGCTGGCTATGTCTGCCCCCGCTCTCCAGTATTCTGGTTCTGGGGCGTGACAGGTTGGACGAGCAAAGCATTAATGTTTTCCATCAATAAGGATCTTGCTTTGAGATTGTTAGTCCCGGGGCTTGATCAAAGATGGTAAAACAGATGCAACAGAGATCTACGATAATACAAAAACCAAATAACCCGATTACAATATGCAGGAGGAAAATAGAAAAGAAAAGATCTATCGTTCTTCCTTGCAAACGTGTTGCAATTGGGACAGAACGAGTTACAATAATCTAGAGAAAGATGAGAAGAAGAAAAATGCTGGGGTGTCAAAATACCGTTGCTCAAAGCAAGATTCGCCCCACACGAACTGCTTCCAGGAACCAGCAAGTTTGAAGAACTTGTGGAACGCTCGAAGTCACCTGTATTCTGACTCCTCGGATGGACTTGCAATGGCGGCAGCAGCTCTCTTTCTTTCTCCTTTTCTGACTTATATTTTCGTAGTAACCACAAAGGAGGCCAGAAGAGAGTATTTATAGAGAGAGGATGAAAACCCTAGCCGCCTCTTCAGTTATGGAAAGATTGAATCAAATCCCAAAAAGATAGCAACGAGATTAATTCAAATCCCACAAAGATAGCAACAAAATTAATTCAAATCCCACAAAGATAGGATCTGAATTAATCGCATTGAATCAGTCTTTCCATAACTGACTTATAGTCTGCACAGTCAGCGGAACCCTCCATGCGGCAGCAGCAGCATGGCCGCATGAGCCGCATGAGCCACATGGCCTCATGGCCGCATGGACCGCATGGCGCCATATTACGCCTCATGAGCCCATGAACCCGAGTCCGAGTCCGAGTCCGAGTCCGAGTCGCTAAGCCCCTTTGGGGCTTAGCTTCAAATGGAATTAATCCAAGAGAATGACAAAAGCATTAATGCTTAATCCTTGGAGCCTTATTCTTACCTCCTAGTAAAATCACCCACATGGTTTCCTCCTTAGGGTCACCACCCTACGTGCATCTCTCAACAACACAACCAAGTATATATGTTGAGATAACTCATGGTGCATTTCCGATGTGGGACTAAAATTTTACAAGACATGTTGAGAGCAAGCTCTCTCCATGTAAAGAAAGCACCAAGAGTTTGTACTAGTCATATTGGAAAAAGGGAGTATATTAGAAATATTGCTCTGGACATAAAAATGACATCTAAGTGACTGAATTTGCTTTCTCTGAAAGCATGATTTAGATGTTATTTTTTACATGCTATCTAAGAACACTTTTTTTAACTTATTAAGTAATTTTTCTTGTGTTTAAAAATACGTCATTGTACAAGTGATTCCATTAGAACTAAATGCTGCTATAATTAGAGGAAAGTATATGATGTATTCTGATATATCAAATATCTAAATATTGAAGAAGTCCTCTTGTGTGTTTTAAGGAGTTGAGCAAGTCTCTTCCCCCATCCAAACCTTAAAAGGTTTCATCCTTGAATGTCTGATAACTCCTTAGTTTATTTTTTTTAATATTCTTCCATGTATATGTATATTTCTTACTGATAGTTCTTAAGCACTTTAATGCACTCTAAATGTTGTGTACGTTAGCCAACGTTTACTCTTGAATTCTTTGGATTCTTCAAATGGGCCAAACGTTCAATAATTAAATGCTTTTAAATTTTTACATGTTTGAGCGTTAAATAGGTTAATTATAATAGCTATGAATTCTTCATGTTAGAATACCAAGCAGGGAACTAATTATCAAATGGAGAATATTTTTTGCACGTATTGAGTTTTTTTTAATTTGGCTTTAGTATGGCTAGTTTTTGGGTTCAGTCGAATTTTGTAGGGACCTCTATGCCCGCTCAATAGTATTTAGGTGGACTTCATGGACTCATTTGGGTATGTCGAATCTCGAGTTCAGTTTTAATGATCCCGACCCTGCCCATTTGTACTGACTAATTGTTAGGAAACTTTCTCCGTAAGTTTAAGCTAATGCTTTAATGTTTTAATTAATTGCTTATTTAGATGTGATTATTATTTTGGTTCCAATGTTTTCAAACATAGAATGGTCATAGGTGTTCTGACTTATGTTAAACCTTTCTGCTGGAAACAATGGGAAGAACAAATAGAAAGAACACAAGTTAAGGATATAAATTTATATATTGTCGATGGAAAGTTGTGAGAACACTCGGCCTCTATCTTTGCGGCTTAGGAAGGACATTTAAAATTTTATGTTGTTATTTTTGTTGACGAACTACTACCTTGAATGACTATTACCAGCAGCATTTCACAAAGATGCAGTTCTATGAACTCTTTACCTGTAAGCACGCATAGAATACTTACTTCCATATGCACTCTCACACTGAATATTAAAATATTCGGTGTATGTTGAAGTATGTAAATAATTGCATATATAGAAATATTTTTCTTTGGTTATTTTGATTATCAAATTTCTGAAAGCGCCTTGACCCTATGTTTTATTTTGAATATATGCTCAAATGCTTCATATTATTTTTCATAATGTTAATCCCATGAGAACTTTATTATTTTTGGTAAAGTTAATATATGATTTGGTGCTAGTCAGGTTCTTCCAAGTTTAGTACTTGGGCGCTTGATAAAAATAAAATAAATTATTGTTGATTTTTTTAATGTTAAAATTCATAAACAATACATATTGGTGTATCAGAATGAACAAATCGTACATCGGTTCAAATTATATTTCTTATTAATATGCGAACTAACATTTATTTTCTTGAAGACCGAATTGTTAGAGAGATTTATCTTTTTCGGACATAATCTTTGTAATATTATTTCTTTAAGTCAGAAGCATTAGAAGTTGTGACATGTTAGAAAATGAGGAAACATGCTAAGGGATAAGAACTATCTCAAAATAATGTACTAAATGATATTTCTTCTGAAGTGCTGCTACTAAGCCAAAATCAAGATGTACAAAATTGCTCTGATCACGTGGAAAGGTAATTTTTCACATTTACAATTCACATATTCTACTCATTTTGATTACTAAGTTTAGGTGGACAAATATATGAAGTCTGTGAGTCATCATTCTTGGTTTCTGGTGATAATGGATAATATTCTTTCTTTGATCGGTTTACATGTCTAAACCTTAAATGACTATGTTATCACAATATTAGAATTTATAGTCAGAAAAAAAAATCATAATATTATTCCGTCACAATATTCAGACAAATTTGTCTTTGCTTATATTCCGTGACACTATAATTCTTTTGACTCATTAAAATAATTTGGTCACTAGAAAATACTTAGTGAAATTGCAAATTCCTTTAAATCTAAAGTTTTAAAAGTTGAGATTATTTTGGGTACAAATCGAAAGGGTCCTTCTGTCAACCGAGCGTAAATAGTCCTAAGTGACACGGTACTTAATCGTCCCGCTGTGGACCTCCGCTAGCTGGGAACTAGCCTCTACAGCTAACCCAAGTTAATCAACACTTGATAGACTAAAAATTTCTTAAGGTTGATTCGCAAAATCATTTAAACCGTTATTTTAGTACTTTAACTGTCATTTTTGTAAACATGGCCAGAAAAGATAAATCTTTAGAGCCATGACTTAAAGATACTACGTCTTACTTTAAGAGGTGACAGAGTCAGATAATTTTTGACTCACTATCCTAAGGCTTATATTAGTGGAATCACATATTTTGATGGAATCTAATGACACAGAGTATGATTTAGGAGTAATCCAAACATCTGGCATAGTCAAACCAAAAGTTCCTAAAGAAATGGATTACAATTGGTTTCACAAAAATTTAAGTATTTTCTGTGTCATTATATGACATTTTCTTTGGATATAAAAATACTAAATATCATTAAGATCCATTGTAAGGTTTCACATGTGAAACAACTTAGATACTCATAAGTTGTTAGATCCTTATGACAAACTAGTATAGCTAGGAGTATCAAAGAATTTGAAATAATATATTTAAACATAGTTTGTGCTGAAGTTGAATGGCTCTGATATCTTACAATGTATATATCAAATAGATCAAGGCAAATTTTACTTGTGCTATGACTTCATGATATATTGAAACTGAATAGATCAAGAATCTTATTATGCATATACATGATCTACATATTTTTGTACCTGAGATTTTTTTTTTAAATTATGCTAAAAGCATGATCTTGTGAATTCTAAGTTGAATAAGTACTCACAGCTGTATTTCAAGAAATAAATAAATGTGGTTCTTGACTTTAAAAGTCATAAAAGAGCCTTACAGATCTCTTGATGAAGGGTCTATTTACTCTTGACGAAGAGTTTGTCTAGAAAATTAATCCTAGAATCATCGAGGGAGATAGGGTTAAGCTGATAAGTTAGTCACCAGTAGTGACAACCCAACCGAGTCTAACTGGAGATCCCAAGAAGCCGGTTCAATGGGTAGAAACAAGCTGGACTATGTGACTATTATGGAACACTGACCATGAGATTAAATTTTCTTAAAATAATGCCCAAGAGGTTGTACGATTTTGTATATGGATACCCCATCCCTATGGTGATAGTGTTCCGGTGTGATTTTGATTAGAATGAGTTCTAAAACTCTTAATAAGTCAAAGCATGATTATGCATGGTTGACTCCAATCACCAACCCTTTGAGGACTTACCTATGCGAGAGGTCGTAAAGGCGATGACTGTGACAGGACAAACCCAGACAACTCTTATGAATATAGAATAAGTGCGTATGGCCAATCAAAAGTGCCACCCGGTAGACCCAAGGACCTCTAGCGTACTATGTGTGCTATTTTCTGAATCTGGTTCAAGAAGTCTGATTCAAGGCATAGTCCATCAAGCACTTCTTCAGACAAAGACAATAGTCACTAAGTGAGATTCAAGGCTTTAGTCCATCTCATCTATGCCTAGAAATTCTTTGCGCTTCTCTCTCTCTCTTTTTATATTATTTTTTTAAAACTTGTTTTTTTTTGTTGGGGAGAGGGAGGGGGATGTTGGATACAGCTTCTGCTGTTTAATGCAAAAAATCAACTCCCACTTCAATGTCTGACCGTTTTCCTTTCTCAATTCTTGAACGTTAGAAATTATTCCAACGGACAATTAATGTCCAACCCATTATTCTTCATCAATTTTCATTATTCTCCTTTAATCGGAGGTTATGTTTAGCTCTCTATATGTATTTCTATTGGTTGCTAGTCTAAGATAAGAAAGAAAAAACAAAAGGAGAATTACACTATGCTATTTTCTTCCCTCTACTTTCTCTAATTTTTAGAACTAATTTTATCTTGTCTCTCCAAATCTTTTGTTCAATTACTTTGCTGGGCAAGCTAAGTTAAGGTCAATCTTCCGGAGTTGTGTGCGACGACAGGTTATCGGTAGAGCGAAAATTTTACCACTAGGAGCATTCGGAAAAGTCTGCACATAGATTCTGATTAACTCTTAGGACAGTACTACATGCGCGAGTTCCCCGAAGGCTGGTAATTTTTTAATTTTGATTTATTTTGTTTACAAAATTTTGAAAATAAAGACAAATATATCTAACAAGAACCCATAGGAACATTACAATCGGTTCTACCAGAAGTGCCTTTGTGTTCTTCTAGCCCTTTGAGTTCTTTTATGTCTGTGGAGCCAAACATCCTTTGAAGCTGTTTGGTTCTTCGTATGAATGATGGAAAAGTTGAAGAAAAGAAAAACATACACTTTTTATCCATACGGAAAGGAAAGGCTATTTCTTTATTTTAGGATGGAAAGAAAATGGAAGTGATACACTTTTCTTTGTTCGGTATAAAAAATATAGGCTTAATTGCACTTTGATATCCTCAACTATTCCGGTTTTTCAACTTGATACCCTAAACTTTTTTTTTGTAACAAGTTGTTACCCGAAAAAAATTTAAACGAAAATATCCATGGTCAAACTTTAAAATTGAATGTTAAGTGAATGTTAAGTGAAGCAACAAAATTGAAAATTTTAAATTAGATTGGGTTTGTGAGATAACCTGACCATAGAAAATTCAACAGATAAATGAGAACGAGTCCGGACTTAGGCATCGATAGAAGTCTAGAGGGAGTAAGGAGTAAGGAATTATCTTCTTAATATAATATGTATATAATACTCTATACAATAACTATTATGCAAAATCCTAGACAAGTTATTGCTAGTACTTTCCTACCCAGTAATCATTCAAAATATATTTATATTTATACTTACCCCTTCACTATTTCTAACTATGTAATGGTTCAAAAAATATATTTGAACTCCGGGTTTACTAGAGATAGCAAGTCCAAGATCCTAAAGGATTCTTTTAGATTCTTTTACCAGCTCAGACGAGAATACTTTTCCTATTCTCCCTGACTTAATAGGCCTAGAATGATTATGTCTATCCTTATACTACCCATGACCTAGGTAAGGACACCTGATTATATACTCACTATAGAAATTTTATTTAGGTAAAGACACTATGAAATACAGTCTAACATAGAAAATTCTATTTGGTATCTCTTGGATATTTCCTAAAACATATCTTAAAGTTTATACCTTAGCCTATAGGGTCTCCCCAAAATCTTGACCAACATCTTATCTCAGCTTGCATAGATTTCCCTAGAACTTGGCCCATATCTTACCTTGGGTTGTCAGACCTGCACCCTATCATATTTCCTCTATGCAATGTCTGACCTGCATGGGCCACCACAAAAAGACGTGTCACACCCCGCTCCGAGAATACAGCGAGCCGAGTACGTAACATCTTTCCCAGACTACGCGACATACGAATACTCCAGTACCCATATTCGCGATTGTCGTCCGTAAGGTTCTAGGATAGGTTATCACAGGTCAAATCTTGCAAATAAAATTGATATTATTCTAAAATTTACATTCTAAGCTATAACTAGGAAAATGAACTACCCTATCCAGTACAACAATTGACCTAATATATAATATAAATATATACCTGAATTGACGATAAAGAAAGTATTTGATTACAATATAATTATCTCCAGTCATCACATCTCGTTCTTGTTTTCCAGCTTCTCTTCAATGTACAATAGCAGCTTCTTGGTCTACAAATCTAGTGAACAATACTAGATCGTCAAATGACATACAAGCCCTCAGTCAAGGACGAAAAAATAAATAAGTAAATTGAGGATCTCTGAGATGATCAGATTCTCAGAATTCCAAAGTAAAGAAATTAAGAAACTAATTCAGAGGAATTATAACGTTAACTTAAAATATGACTCTGACTAGATTTTATTCTAGTGAATTCCTCGATGTTCGTTCTACGACCAAATTCTAAAAATTCATAAATAACGACTACCATCATAATCACAACAACCTAAACTCACAACCACAATCACAGTCAAATTCCTATATGATGATGCAGTTTAGAGAACACATTTGGATCACGATCACTCTCTAATTTTTTGATAATAATCACATTTATCCGGGACCAGGTGGTGTCTGGATTGGGTATGGTGCCTTAGATCCGACCCCCTACATTTTGTGGAAAAACTTGTATGTATTAACTTTTTAAATTCCAATTTTATTCTCGAAATTTACTGGACTGTTCTCTATTGGTGAGCTAGGCCTCACCCCCGACATCGTAAGGCCTTACAGATGTAGGACTACTGATCAGCTTTTACTGGTGTTTTATATTACAGGAATTTCGATAGATGTGATCCAGTTGTTCTCTCCCACCCCATGATGTAACTACAAACACAGATAATAGTCTATTGACTCCTAGGTTTAATATCAGGTTCCAACTTAATTACCATCTCGTATGTCAAAGACAATACGCCATATGGTAATCTCTTGTTGGAAGGAAATTATCCAACTTGTTACCATCTCGTGTGTCGGAACAACACGCCATATGGTAACAATCGTTGGCAAGGAATCGTTCAACTTATTTTACCATCTCGTGTGTCAAAAGACAACACGCCATATGGTAATATCTTGTTGACTAGGAAGCTGGATATATACTTAGATTATTCGATTAGGTTTTCCTAATTCTGGAACTTTCTAAATTTGGCCAACTCTCGAAATTACTGAAAATTTCGGCAGAACCTTCTTTTTATTTGTTGACCCGATAATTTTACAATAGACAATATATAAAACAAAATCTCGGACATGCTGACCCCTTCGGTGGAGCAACCCTCAACACCGGTACCACGCAATATATAAAACCCCGGGTACGTCGACCCTTTCGGTGGAGCAACTCTCAACACCGGAACATACACGCAGTTGAATATATATAATATCAACTTTTAGAAGAAATAAATCTAGCTTCTGACCTTGGACAATTTATCTTATTACTAACAATCCATGATTTGCAATATTCACTACAAATCTAACTTAACGCTAGTCATCAATGAATTTACAATATTTACTGCAAAATCCAACTAAATAAGAAAGTTAAGAGTGCCATAATTTATAACTAAATGAACAATCAAGAACTAACACAAACAACTGAATATGTGTATAGATATTTCAAACATAAATTTAGTCAAGTAATCCATTCATAAAGTATTGATCATCCTATAATTTAGAATGAAATTCCCTTAAATATAAATTGAGTTCGATCTCTATGATAATTGTTAGAGGAATAACATAAATAGATTTTGGTTGTCCGAACACCTTTGGAAACCTAGAGTACTAGTGCTAAGTTACTGAAGAGTAGAGTTACATAACTTAGACATTGACTATGGAATCAAACTACCAGGAGTGTGCCGAACTTTTACTAAATTGGGTTAAAATTTTCTAAGAATACAAATTTGTACCATTAATACTTGAAATACTAGAATGATCATATACATATTGAAGCACTTAGGTTTACTTAACCCAAATTGCTACAACCAACATTTCTAGTGTAGCTATATACTAAAATTAGCATAAACCGTTCTAAAGTTGTTTATTTCTAAAAGGATTGAAACCTAAACGGATTTATATACTTCAAAGTCTGATACGGCCTATAACCTCTTTCGAAATTCTGATCCAAACGTACTTAAGTATCCATAATGCATAATTCTTTCCTAGAGGCTTATATTTGGGCTATTGACAATAATTTTAAATTCTAATTCATTTATGGACAACGGTAGATATATATCACAAAAAAAATAGTACCTTTAGGTGTTTAATTCCTGGATCAGGTTAGCTAGATTATAGAGTATATACAATATGGTTTCACAAGTCAAATCCTACATAATTTAATATCAATACGCTTTCGATCCCATTTGGACGCAACGTGTATCATTTGTATTCCTAACAATTAGGATATAATCCATATCATTATTCAACTATGATATTGTATCGACGTCCTCATGTGTCAGGTGTCCGTATCGTGTCCTAACATCGTGATTGTATATCCAAAATACCACCAATATGCGTGTCCGGTCTATAATTCCATATTAACCATGTCAATGTGTCCGAATCGTATTCGGTTCGCGAGTTCATGCTATAATTCCTAGTAAATTGTGTCCGTGTGTCCGTATTGCTTCCAATACGCCTGTCTGTGTCCCAAATTTATGAAATACCTATAATTTATCCAGGATTTCATACTTTATAAAGGAAATGAACCTAAATAAAGCATGACAAATAAAAAATTAAATCAAATTGAAAATAAATGGAGGAGGGCTTGCCTTGAAAAATTAGGGATTTGGAAACTAGGACTTGGGACTTCTTCTTCTTCTTCTTCTTCTTCTTCTTCTTCTTCTTCTTCCTTTTTTTTTTCTTTTTTTTAGGAAAATGGGGTTAGGTTTAGGTTTTGATGATGGAGATGGAGAGGGAGATGATGATGGTGGTGGAGGTGACCGACGGCCAGGAGGGGAGGCCGACCGGTCGGGAGCCGTCGGCTGTGAAGGGACCGGCCGGTCAGCGGGTGTGGTCGGGGTAGCGCGCGCGCGCGGGCACCGGTCCGGGTCCGAACTGCTATGAAAATGGGTTTGAGAGGGAGAGAGATGGAGAGAATAAGAAATGAGGAGAGTGAGAGGGATGGAGAAGAGGAGAGTGCCGAGAGAGAGAGAGGGATCCGAGAGAGAGAGAGAGAGAGGGAAGAAGGAGAGTGCCAGCCCTCTCTCTCCCCCTTTCTCTATAAAATTTTTGTTTTTATTTTGAGACATAATAATTATGTCTTAGAGTATAAAATTACCCATATGCCCCTATCTCTACATGCATGGACACACTTGGAGGGTTATGTGTCATGGAAAAGTATATAATTACAAAAATTTTCAAGGTTATATTTGAAATTATTTTTTTTTGTTTAATAACACAATTAATATATATAGTAGATGTTTGGAATAATCCTTACTTAAAACATATATAAAATAAAATGTGGCTACCTAGAAAATATATAAAACAAATCAAATCACGCAAATACGGAGATGCCTGATACCAGATACTATATTACGAGATACAACAATTTAAATAAAATAATAATTTAATGTATTATTAATTGAGGTTATGACAGGGAGGGTGGACGGAAGCGGGAGGGGGGTGGAGGTGGCCGGAAGCGGGAGGGGGGTAGCCGGAAGCGGGAGAGGGGGTGGCCAAAAGCGGGAGAGGGGGTGGCCGGAGGGGGGCAGGGCGGGAGGGAGGGGGGCTGGGGCTGTGCTAGAGAAGGGGTGGCCGGAGTGGGGGAGGGGGAAGGGGAGAAGGGGAGATGGAAGGAATAAGGGCATTTTCAGGATTTTTAAAATTTTAAGTATGAAGTTGAAAAAAAATAGTTGAGGTATTAAGTTGTTGAGTAAAAAAGTTTAGGGTATCAAGTTGAAAAACCAGAATAGTTGAGGGTATCAAAGTGCAATTAAGCCAAAAATATAAAGAAGAAAAATAAAAATATAGGCTTTACCACTTATATCTTCAACTAACAATATTTATTACCATTTAACTTTATTGAACTACTTTAAAATAATAAAATTTATATGGTATAATTGTAAATTTATATGAGCATTCATCTTTCCTTTCACTTTTCCTCCCACTTCTAGACGGATTAATTTTTTAAAAATTTTGACTTACCCCCACTTGATTTACCATATTTCAGGGTACACCCCACAGTTTTGCAAAAATAAACAACAACCCCCACTTTGGACGAAATCCGTCAGAAATTGACGGTCAATATTTTTTACCATTTTTTTCTCTCATTGTATTCTTCCTCTTTCCTCTCACCCCTCTCCCCCTGCGCAGGCAGGATGCCGCTGCCGCCGCCCCCGGCCACCGTCCCCACTCCCCTTCCCTCTCCTCGCCGTGCGCTCCCCCTCCCCGCCTCCGTCGCCGCTCCCAGCCACCGCCTCCGCTCCCCCCTGCTTGCCGCCGTTGTTCTCGGCCACCACCCCCGCTCTCCTCGTCGTGCTTATCGCCACCGCCACTGCTTGCTGTCGCGACTGCTGCTACTACTGCAGGGGGCGGTGGTGGGGTAGGGGGTTAGCAGGTAGGAGAAGTGAGCGGCAAGGAAGGAGCGGTGGCGGGGAGGGGGTGGAGGTGATGGTGGGAGCGTCGACGTCCTACCCGCAGGTGTAATACCTGTGTTCGTATTACGTATTTTGGGATACGAATACGTATTTTATTCTGTATTGCATGATTCCTTGTTTAGCTCTCGGCTTGGTTTAACTCTCGGTTTGGGTTGGCTTGGTTCGGCCGGCCCAATGCTTGGTTCATCATGGGCCAAGGGTGGAACACCTTAGCCTATGCTTCTCCTTCATTTCCACCACAACCCCCTACCTACCACCACCTTTGATATTTATTGCCATTTCTTCTTTCTTTCTCTCCATAATTCTCATTTACTTCTCCTTCCCCCACCATTACTCTTCTCCACCAACCAAGAACACCATAGGCAAGTGCAACTTGCTTCCACAAGAGAACTCCTTTTGATGGTTTCATTAGCTTCTCCTCATGATTCTAAACCATATTAGAACTTGTCATTTTCCATTTTGAGGCTTTATTTCTTGTAGATCTAGAGTTTTGTTACTTTCGGATTTTGGTGGTTTTGATCTATTAAACTTCTTTGTTTTCAAGTTTTGATGATTCCATGTTGTAGAGAATTTCATTTTACCCAATTTTGACCTTTTGAAAGTTGGATTCGGACTTATTTTGACCAAGATATGGACAATTGAAGCTTAGATTCAACTTTAGAGTTCTTGCTGTTCTTGCCATTTGGAGAAGACAGTGAGCAGTTAGCTAGCTTTTTAGCTTACGCCGCTGAGCTGTACGCTGCTCTTTAGCGAGCGTACGCTAGCCTTCGTACGCTGCTCTTTAGCGAGCGTACGCTAGCCTTCGTACGCTGCTCTTTAGCGAGCGTACGCTGACCTGTAGCTTGAGCGTGCCCTTGTGTACGCTGACCCTTGCGTACGCTTCCCATTGGAAGTGTATGGATCCTTTGGTACGCAGACCTGAGCGTACGCTAGCCTGAGCATAGCCTGGCTTGAGCGTAGCCTGATTACCCTTGATCTTCTATAGCCCTGTATATTGATATTTTATTAGTTATTTAACGTCCATTTATATCCTTACGCCTTTTGTCATGAACTTGATAATCATGGATTTGTTTAATATGTTTGGAAATGATACCTGAGCATGACACGATAGTGACCCGTAGTGGTGCACTCCTGACATAATGACCCGACATGACCTGATAGTGGCCCGTCGTGGCGCACTCCTGACAAGTATACTTGACACGATAAACCTGACATGTTATATCTTGATAAGCTGTTACGACGGCTACCTGACATGACATGACCTGTATGAATAACCTGGACACCGTGGGCGATTGTGCTTGTACAAATAATCCAGTCCTGTCTTGCATCATGTCTAGGAGGGGACTCCTGAGTACCACGGTCAGGAGTACCTACTAAAATGGACTAAGGTTAACAACTAGATTAATACATTAGTCATGAAGATATTTTCCAGCTACAGGCAATCCCGTTACCTGGGTGCGCTTGGGATCTGTAGCCTGCCGTCGAGTAGGGCACATTTCCAGCACACTGTCATGTGTTGCACCCTTCAAACTACTTAAGGGTACATGCATTTCCTGGACGATGTACCCACCTGAATTTAACTCTAATCTCTCGACCTGGGTGACCTGGATAGTCTGCAGGGCTTGTGGCTGTGGAATAATCTTACTGCATCTTGTTAGTAATTAGGCTTGTGACAACCCTAGTTAGTTAAAATATCAAGCCGTAGTTCTTGCTTGGCCGTGAAATGAGTGGATGGAGTCTAACCAGTCTAGTCTTGTCCTGATCCTGTTTCAGATTATTGAATGACCAGAATGCTTGTATTTATTTTACCGATAAATGGTGAGAAACCAAGCTCCGTTCAGACGAAGGGTTACAACCCTGGTCCTTGTTTGGTTTACGGGTTGTAACCTGGCTATCTGAATAGTTCCATGGTTATCTGGTCGTATATCATTCTGTTATGTTTCCTTTTATTCCAGTCCTTATTTTATTTATATTTATATTCCTGTGCTGATTGCTGGTTTTAGTTCTTAAGTGAAGCTTCCTTTGTGGCACTTGCTCTTTCTGGGGTCTGACCCAGCTGGTTTTGTGTGGCCATATTTTGGAGCAACTCCAGAGGATCTACCGACTTCCCAGCCAGATGGTGACCACTAGACGGAACCCTGGCAACGAGTGGGTTATTTTTGGCTCTTCCACTCTATTGTAAAAATATTCTTTTGAGGCGTTTAGCCGACGAGCACCTGTTTAGCTCGATTGTACTTACTTACTGTCTGCCTACGGGCTGTAACATGATTAACAGATCCTAGGGTTGATCATGTATGACTAAACTCTTGCTAGTCCTAATATTTTGTAATGACTAACTTTATGATCAGCTGAATATGTAATGTTTGGGACGCCTTACTATTGTATATTTAATGATCATACATCTTGTAACATTTACTTACTTGCTTGTGATTGAGACACTAGGCTTATTCATGACCTTAAGAGACTGTTGGCTTGTAGATAAACCCTCATGTATCTAGACAGCCGTGACCGTATAGCGAGATGGATTCCATTTTATATACGTAGCTGGCTATGTCTACCCCCGCTCTCCAGTATTCTGGTTCTGGGGCGTGACATGGTTTAAGTGGTGGCCCATGCAGGTCTTGTAAATCAAGATATATGAGGGTTTACCGAATAGATATCTCAATCAGTATTCGTCCTTGATCTCTGCTCGTATCTTCTGAATCCCTGGATTCTTGTCCTGATCATATGCTTGTATCGTTGATCTGTCCTGGTCCTTCCTTATTGTTCCCTATGTCGTCTTCTTCAGCGGTATTGTTCGTGGTCCTACTGACCAGCAAGGCGGAGCACCTCCCGCGGACCAGCAGCAACCTGGAGATCAAGCCCAGCATTCCGGAGTAGCCTCCAGAGTCGTGCCTTCTGGCGGAGAGTCACCAGTCCAGCCAGTTCAACCTGTAGAACATGATGACGGCACTTTGGTAGGACTCGTCAGGACCTTGATAGCTTCCCAAGACCGACGTGGAGATGCCTTGTACCAGGCAGTGACGGATGCTTTGACCCGGGGTGGTCATCAGGGTAACAGCGCTGCCAACAGCTTCAAGCGCTTGAACCCTCCATTCTTCGACGGTAGTGAAGATGCTATCACGGCAGATGCATGGCTTCAGGACACAGAAGTGATTCTAGAAGCAGCCAGGACCCCAAAGAACGAGAAGGTGGCAGTTGTGGGCCTACAGCTATTAGATCTTGCCCGCAGCTGGTGGGCAGCGCAGGCCATTGGATTAGCAGCCTCCATTGCTTGGGCAGTATTCCGGAAGAGATTCCAGACTAAGTATTTCGATGCCGTGGCTCGGTATGATCTGTAGACGAGGTTCATAAATCTGAAGCAAGGAGGCAGGACGGTCGACGGATATGCGGCTAAGTTTTTCAGACTTAGTCGGTTTGCTCCCACCTTGGTGGCAACCGAGTATGATAGAGCCCAGCGGTTCCAGCAGGGACTTCACCTGGAGATCTTGTTAGCAGTCGAGCAGTTTGAGCATCAGACTTTTGATGCAGTCTTGAGAGCAGCCCGGAGGCATGAGTATACCTCCCAGAGGATTATGGATAGGGCCGGGGGTCGGAAGAGATCTCACGGCCATATGAATCAGTCTTCAGCACCAACCCTGGCAGCCAGGGCCTTGACTATTGGAGCTCCGAGGCGAGCGGCCTCAGTAATATCGGTTCAGCATTCCACTCCGATGTACCCTCAGCAGCAGCAGAAGCAGAAGCAATCTTCCGCAGTGGGTTGTTCTCATTGTGGAAAGCCAGGCCATGTGGTGGCAGAATGTCGCAGGGCACAGGGATTGTGTCTGGCTTGTGGAGCAGCAGACCATAGGGTTGGATCCTGCCCGAACAGGGGTGGTTCATCCTCGTCCAACCTTTCTAGCTCTTCGGTGAGAGGACCAGCTCCGGTCCAGCAGCAGCAGCAGCAGTATCCATTGCCGAGGCCCTTGCCGCCTCAGACCCAAGTGTTCCAGCAGCAGAGCCCCCAGCAGTATGCACAAGCCCAGGCCTTGAGTCAGAGCAGGCAGCGAGGATTTCAGCAGAGGGGACCAGCACCCCGAGGGCACGGTCAGGCTATGGTGATGACCGTAGAGGAAGGATTGGCACCAGAAGAGGTAGTCGCAGGTACTATTCTCGTCAACTCCTTTCCAGCTTCAGCTTTATTTGATTCTGGTGCATCGCATTCTTTTATGTCTGCACGATTCGCGACACGGGTAGGATTGGAGCCCGAGTCATTATCAGTAAGGCTCAATATACTTACTGGTAACGGACTTGTGGGAGTAGATAGAGTGTTTTTCTCGTGTCGGATCGTAGTTAGCGGTAGAGAATTCCCCGCTAGATTGATAGAGTTCCCGATGGCTGATTATGATGTGGTCTTAGGGATGGATTGGTTGAGGAACCAATATGCTAGAATAGACTGCCATATTGGTAGGGTTGTTTTTAGCATTCCAGGAGAGCTAGAGTTTTCCTTCTCTCGAGGCGAGGTTGAGCCTTCTCCTCCGATATTACGGATGGCAGTAGCAGCAGTTCAGTTGCCCAGGATAGTGGATGAGTTTCCAGATGTTTTCCCAGAAGAACTTCCAGGTATGCCTCCGGAGCGGGAGATCGAGTTCACTATAGACTTGATTCCCGGGACAGCCCCAGTGTCAGAGAGAGTCTACAGGATGGCGCCGTCAGAGTTGGAGATATTATACAAGATGATTGAAGAACTCAGAACCAAGGAATTCATTCGTGCTAGTGGATCGCCTTGGGGAGCCCCGATGCTTCTTGTGAAAAAGAAGGATGGTACGTCCAGGTTATGTGTTGATTATCGTACCTTGAACTCAGTGACAATCAAGAACAGATACCCTCTTCCGAGGATAGATGACTTGTTTGATCAACTCAAAGGGGCTTCCGTATTCTCGAAGATTGATTTGTACTCAGGTTATCATCAGATCAGAGTCAGAGAGCAGGACATCCCGAAGACAGCTTTTAGATCGAGATATGGGCATTGGGAGTTCCTTGTTATGCCTTTTGGGGCGACCAATGCGCCGACAGTATTCATGGACCTCATGAATCGCATCTTCATGCCTTACTTAGATCAGTTTGTGATCGTGTTCTTGGATGACATTCTGGTCTACAGCAACAGTGAGGCGGAGCATGAGCAACATCTCCGTATAGTTCTTCAGATCCTCAGAGAGCACCAGTTATATGCCAAGTTCAGTAAATACGAGTTCTGGCTCGATCGTATTTCGTACTTAGGTCATATCATCACCAGAGGAGGAGTAGAAGTGGATCCCCAGAAGATTGTGGCTATTGAGTTATGGCCAGTGCCCAGCACAGTTGCAGAGGTTCGTAGTTTTCTTGGATTGGCCGGCTACTACCGGCGGTTTATTTCAGACTTTGCTCGAATTTCAGCGCCATTGACGCAGTTGACCCGCAAGGATGCGCAGTTTGCTTGGACAGCAAAGTGTCAGAGTTCTTTTGAGCAGTTGAAGCGAGGGTTGATAACAGCTCCTATTATCACGCTTCCAGATGGAACCGGAGGATTTTCAGTATATTGTGATGCTTCAAGCAGAGGTTTAGGATGTGTTCTGATGCAGCATAGAAAGGTAATAGCTTATGCGTCACGATAACTTTGTGATCATGAGAGGAATTACCCAATCCATGACTTAGAGCTGGCAGCAGTGGTGTTTGCACTTAAGTTGTGGAGGTACTACTTGTATGGAGACATGGTGGAGATTTTCACCGACCACAAGAGCCTGAAGTATGTTTTCATCCAGAAGGATCTTAACATGCGTCAGAGAAGGTGGCTGGAGCTTCTTGTGGATTATGATGTCAACCTGTAGTATCATCCTGGGAAGGCCAATGTCGTAGCAGATGTATTGAGCAGGAAAGCCGGAGCTTATTTCCTAACAGCGCAGCCAGAGTTGTTAGCCGACCTTCAGAAGATGGATATAGAAGTTATTCTCCCTTCCAGTGTGGCGTTGATGGCAGCATGCAAGTTCAGTCCACTATAGTCGAAAGGATCCGGATGGCGCAGTCGACAGATTCTAAGCTTCAGCGACTCAGAGCAGAGTGTGAAACAGGACGAAGACCAGAGTTATGTATTCATGAGGATGGTACACTTAGGCATGGTAAGCGTCTTTGTGTACCCAGTGGAGATATCAGACATGAGATCATGTCAGAGGCGCACAGTTCTCAGTATTCCATCCATCATGGCAGTACGAAGATGTACCGTGATATCCGTCAGCATTTCTGGTGGAATGGCATGAAGCGGGAGATAGCTCGGTTTGTCTCTCGGTGTTTGGTTTGCCAACAAGTTAAAGCCGAACACCAGAGACCGGCTGGACTTCTTCAGCCCTTACCGATTCCAGAATGGAAGTGGGAGCATGTGACCATGGATTTCGTGACTGGATTACCTAGATCCCCAGCTAGTAGAGATGCTATTTGGGTCATTGTGGATAGGCTTACCAAGGTAGCGCACTTTCTCCCGTTTAGAGTTGGTCAGTCGACGGCTCAGCTAGCAGAGATGTACCTCAGGCAGATTGTCAGATTGCACGGAGTGCCAGTCAGTATCACCTCGGACCGAGATTCAAGATTTACATCGCACTTTTGGCGTAGCTTGAAAGAGAGTTTGGGAACTCATCTCCAGTTCAGTTCAGCATATCACCCGCAAACGGATGGCCAGTCGAAGCGCACGATCCAGAATCTTGAAGACATGTTGCGGTCTTGCACACTTGACTTCGGTGGTTCATGGGAAGATTATTTGCATCTGGTAGAATTCTCGTACAATAATAGTTTTCAGGCCAGTATCCAGATGGCACCGTTCGAGGCACTGTATGGCAGGAAGTGCAGATCCCCGTTAGCCTGGGATGATATTGGAGAGAGACAGATGCTCGGTCCAGAAATGATTGCCCAGACAGTTGAAGTAGTCAGGCGAGTCAGAGATCACCTTCGAGTTGCCCAAGATCGCCAGCGTCATTGGGCAGATTCTCATCGGCGCCTCTCGATTTCTCGGTCGGCGATCATGTATTCCTGAGGATTTTGCCTAACCGTGGCGTCATTCGTTTCGGCATACGGGGCAAGCTTAGTCCTAGGTATATAGGGCCATTTGATATTCTGGGGCGAGTAGGAGATGTATCCTATCGTCTCGCTCTTCCACCGTCGCTAAGCGAGGTGCATGACGTGTTCCATGTATCCCAATTACGATGGTATATTCCGGACCCGAGCCACATCCTGGATCATTCGGAATTGGTTGTTGGTACCAACCTTTCGTATGAGGAGAGGCCCATGTCTATATTGGACCGGAGAGAGAAGATCCTCAAGAACAAGACTATCAAGTTAGTCCGAGTTGCTTGGGGTCATCACTCTTTGGGGGAGTCAACGTGGGAGCGTGAGGATGATATCCGATCGCGATATCCCGACTTGTTTGACTCGTGAGGTATAATGTCTTTTCTTATGCCTCATGCCTTCGATTCCTTGCTTGAATGAGTGATTGTATGCCTAGTTATAGCTTGCATATGATTAATATAGCTTGTCATTGCTCCTCTAGCCTCTTGATTAAATTCCGAGGACGGAATTCTTTTAAAGTGGGTAGAGTTGTAATGCCTGTGTTCGTATTACGTATTTTGGGATACGTATACTTATTGTATTCTGTATTGCATGATTCCTTGTTTAGCTCTCGGCTTGGTTTAACTCTCGGTTTGGGTTGGCTTGGTTCGGCCGGCCCAATGCTTGGTTCATCATGGGCCAAGGGTGGAATACCTTAGCCTATGCTTCTCCTTCATTTCCACCACAACCCCCTACCTACCACCACCTTTGATATTTATTGCCATTTCTTCTTTCTCTCTCTCCATAATTCTTATTTACTTCTCCTTCCCCCACCATTACTCTTCTCCACCAACCAAGAACACCATAGGCAAGTGCAACTTGCTTCCACAAGAGAACTCCTTTTGATGGTTTCATTAGCTTCTCCTCATGATTCTAAACCACATTAGAACTTGTCATTTTCTATTTTGAGGCTTTATTTCTTGTAGATCTAGAGTTTTATTACTTTCGGATTTTGGTGGTTTTGATCTATTAAACTTCTTTGTTTTCAAGTTTTGATGGTTCCATGTTGTAGAGAATTTTATTTTATCCAATTTTGACCTTTGGAAAGTTGGATTCGGACTTATTTTGACCAAGATATGGACAATTGAAGCTTAGATTCAACTTTAGAGTTCTTGCTGTTCTTGCCATTTGGAGAAGACAGTGAGCAGTGAGCTAGCTTTTTAGCTTACGCCGCTGAGCTGTACGCTGCTCTTTAGCGAGCGTATGCTAGCCTTCGTACGCGGCTCTTTAGCGAGCGTACGCTAGCCTTCGTACGCTGCTCTTTAGCGAGCGTACGCTAGCCTTCGTACGCTGCTCTTTAGCGAGCGTACGCTAGCCTTCGTACGCTAGCTTGAGCGTACGCTGACCTGTAGCTTGAGCGTGCCCTTGTGTACGCTGACCCTTGCGTACGCTTCCCATTGGAAGTGTATGGATCCTTTGGTACGCAGACCTGAGCGTACGCTAGCCTGAGCATAGCCTGGCTTGAGCGTAACCTGATTACCCTTGATCTTCTATAGCCCTGTATATTGATATTTTATTAGTTATTTAATGTCCATTTATATCCTTACGCCTTTTGTCATGAACTTGATAATCATGGATTTGTTTAATATGTTTGGAAATGATACCTGAGCATGACACGATAGTGACCCGTAGTGGTGCACTCCTGACATAATGACCCGACATGTATGAATAACCTGGACACCGTGGACGATTGTGCTTGTACAAATAATCCAGTCCTGTCTTGCATCATGTCTAGGAGGGGACTCCTGAGTACCACGGTCAGGAGTACCTACTAAAATGGACTAAGGTTAACAACTAGATTAATATATTAGTCATGAAGAGATTTTCCAGCTACAGGCAATCCCGTTACCTGGGCGCGCTTGGGATCTGTAGCCTGCCGTCGATTAGGGCACATTTCTAGCACACTGTCATGTGTTGCACCCTTCAGACTGCTTAAGGGTACATGCGTTTCCTGGACGATGTACCCACCTGAATTCAACCCTAATCTCTCGACCTGGGTGACCTGGATAGTCTGCAGGGATTGTGGCTGTGGAATAATCTCACTGCATCTTGTTAGTAATTAGGCTTGTGACAACCCTAGTTAGTTAAAATATCAAGCCGTAGTTCTTGCTTGGCCATGAAATGAGTGGATGGAGTCTAACCAGTCTAGTCTTGTCCTGATCCTGTTCCAGATTATTGAATGACCAGAATGTTTGTATTTATTTTACCGATAAATGGTGAGAAACCAAGCTCCGTTCAGACGAAGGGTTACAACCCCGGTCCTTGTTTGGTTTACGGGTTGTAACCTGGCTATCTGAATAGTTCCATGGTTATCTCGTCGTATATCATCCTGTTATGTTTCCTTTTATTCCAGTCCTTATTTTATTTATATTTATATTCCTGTGCTGATTGCTGGTTTTAGTTCTTAAGTGAAGCTTTCTTTGTGGCACTTGCTCTTTCTGGGGTCTGACCCAGCTGGTTTTGTGTGGCCAGATTTCGGAGCAACTCCAGAGGATCTACCGACTTCCCAGCCAGATGGTGACCACTAGACGGAACCCTGGCAACGAGTGGGTTATTTTTGGCTCTTTCACTCTATTGTAAAAATATTCTTTTGAGGCGTTTAGCCGACGAGCACCTGTTTAGCTCGATTGCACTTACTTACTGTCTGCCTACGAGCTGTAACATGATTAACAGATCCTAGGGTTGATCATGTATGACTAAACTCTTGCTAGTCCTAACATTTTGTAATGACTAGCTTCATGATTAGCTGAATATGTAATGTTTGGGACGCCTTACTATTGTATATTTAATGATCATACATCTTGTAACATTTACTTACTTGCTTGTGATTGAGACACTAGGCTTGTTCATGACCTTAAGAGACTGTTGGCTTGTAGATAAACCCTCATGTATCTAGACAGCCGTGACCGTATAGCGATATGGATTCCATTTCATATACGTAGCTGGCTATGTCTGCCCCCGCTCTCCAGTATTCTGGTACTGGGGCGTGACAGCAGGGTAGGGTGGGGTGGGGGGCAGGGGAGGGGATGGGGTGGGGGGGGTAGGGGAGGGGATGGGGTGGGGGGAGGGGGGAGAGAAAAGAGGAAGAAGACATGGACTTTTGATCAAAAAAATAATTCTGACGGATTTCGTCCAAAGTGGGGGGGTGTTGTATATTTTTGTAAATGTAACCCTACCTTTCTGAGTTCCTATGATTTAGGTTATCAAATTATGTTTTGATATTAAATTAGATTTTATTATTTTATTATGCATTTGAAATTCTTTGACTTATATTGGGTTTCACCCTAGGCCTATTCCCCTCTGGGTCCATTTCCTTTTTTGGGCTGTTACTCTTAAACTTATGTAAAATTTCTCCAAATTCAATTTCAGATGGAAGATTAGTTCCTTCCCTCTTTTTCTGAATCCATCAGTTGAGAAACTAATTTAAATTTTCTTTCTAACAACTTGCCAATGGTTCCCTCCCATTTTCGAAATCTCAATTGCAACTTCATATTTAAAGCTCACTGCTACCTCTTCCTTCAGTTGAACAAATCTCCAGAGAGAGAGCAGAGATCACACTTCCCCATCTTCTTCTCCAACCTAAATTTCTCAACGACAGTAGCGAAGGGCGAGTCGAGAGCTAGGCGGAGCTATCAGCAGTGACGAGCGTTTATTCTCCACGGCGGCGTACAGCGGAGGATCAATCTAAGTCCTGGCGACCAGTGAGTAATCCTTCATATTTTTTCGTCCTGATCTAAATGCTCTTGATTCAACTCACTATTTGATTCATCTATTGATCTAATTCGTAGTCCTCGGTAAATTGTTCCTCGTCGACGAATTTCCATGAATTTCCGAGAATTGTTCGAGCGGAGTTAGACCAGTCTAGGTCAATTGATCGGAGTGTCGATCACAGATCAACAAACAAATCCAGGTGAGTCGATTTGGATGAACGTTTATTCATCACTATTGTTCTTAAATCTGTGATTCATTCCTAAACTTATTATTGATCGATGGATCCACGAGATATGTATATTTTTAACTTTTATTTTGATTTCAAAGGAAGTAGGGAAGTTTGAGAGAGAATCTTGTATAACTGACCCCTTCTTGTTTGTGTTTATGTCTGAATAGGATTTCACTGAGCTGGACACAGGGAATTGTGTCCGATCTAGTGGATATATTATTGCTGCAGATTCTATTCTTTCCAGGTAAATCTTATTATTTTTAGATCAGTAAGATTAGTAGCAATTGGACAATTGTAGTGATTTTATGTTTTTCCTTGATTGAGTATCACACTCAGCTGTGATCGACTGGATTTTGTGTCCCGATCATGTCTGGACAGGGAATGATTGTAATCTATTTTTTCATTTATGAATGAACTAATTTTCAATTGATGAATGTTTGAATTTGAGACTGCATATGCAGTGTTTGGTTTAGAATGATGAACCTGGGATTTCATCTCAGTATAGTCACTGAACTTGGGACTTCATGTCAGTCTAAAATTCTTGCATGGTTAGCTAATGCTTCCTATCAGTGATTATTCGGGTTTCATAATTCTTATCAGTAGTCAAGATAGTGTTTGTAACTCACTGATTTACTGGTTTTCCCTTTCTTGATTTCAGAGTTTAGCCTTGTTTTAGTTTGAATTCTCTGATTTCAGAACTGAGTATTGATTCATATTGGTAAACTGAGAACTTACGTATCAATGGTAGGGTTTTTAATATCAGGATTGTATACTCATGTTTCTTCTAAGCATCAACTTCTAGTTGACAACTTTGACTTCTTATGAATGACTTTAGACAACCCTGGGTACTGATATAAATCTTGGTTTGGAAATCAGGCTGTTAATTAAATGTTACCTGTAGGAGAGTTATATTCCTGAGAATCTGTCACGAGTGAAATTTTGATTGAAGATTTTAGTTAGGGCAGTAAGTAACTGTGGACTGTGATACATATTCTTCAAGGAGATTAACATTGTGTCTTAATCATTGCATGGCAACTTTCGAACTGTTCCAGTTTGGTTGTGGGTTAAATTCAGCCTGGCACATAGAACCAGTTGACTGAATGATCAGTTTTAGGAAGTTAGTCTAGAAGTTAGACTTGGTTTCACAAGTCCTTGCAGTCTTCTGTAAACAAGGTTCTCCATTTGTATTAATCGAGTTGCAGATGGTTACCTAGGCATATCAGTGGGCGTTTGTTCTAAAACATCTTAGCTGAATGTTTTTATATATATTGAAACTCACTTGATAGATCAGTGAGACAGGGGGAGTCTGGTTAGTGAACTGAGACTTCATGTCAGTTTGGTTCATCAATGAACCTAAAGATTCATATGTATTGTCTTGATAGATCAGTGAGTCAGGGGACTGTTTAATGACAAGAACTGGGAACATATGTATCAGTTCTTAACACTGAATCTGAGATTCATATCAGTCTTTGGTTCAGTGATGAACCTAGGACTCCTGTGCAATACTTTGGTTTATTCTATTGAACCTGAATACATGTGCAATACTTTGGTTCATTCTATTGAACCTGAATACACATGCAATACTTTGGTTCATTCTATTGAATCTGAATACATGTGCAATGATTGGTTCATTTTATTGAACCTGAGATTGCATGTGCAATACTGATTCAGTTAGTGAAATCTGAAACTGCATATGCAGTATTTGATGAATTGACGAATCTGAGACTTATATGCTGTCTTGATAATTTGATGACCTGGGGACTCAATCTCAGTACTCTAGAAGGGAGACCCTATCTTTCAATTAAGGTATTTTGTAGGAATAGACATTAGTAGAAGGAAATTCTTGATCATTCAGTAACCTGCATTCTAACTCCTGATATAACTTATAAACAATTTATTCTTTTACTCTAAGCTAGTTTTCACATTTAGTGTTCAGGGCTACTTGTCTATATCTTATAATATTTTCTTGGCTAAATCAAGTAGTATAGCATGTCATTTTAAAAAGTGAACCATATGTTTATAATCATCCAAACCTTAGTGTGTAAACCTTGGTTAGTTATTATAACACATGTTTAGGGCAAGATAACAGCTGTAATTGGTTAGTCAATAATTATTAGAACCTAACCTAATTGTACTCAATAAACAGGAGGACATCCAGCTTCATTGATTATCTGTACTTACCCAGAGCAAGGCAAATACTTTTCTATGGTCTTGTGTATTTACATATCTTGTATCTTTCTTGTGACACGTCATGACATGATATCATGTACTCATGTATTTCCTGTTCTTGTACTTACTTGTGTCGGGTGGGAAAATACACTAGCTATGTGACCAAACCTCGGTTACTATATTCATGTAGATAGCTTAGGCCTCGCATCGTGCACGCGGTCCCTAAGCCGTACCATATTCAAGTACTCTTGTACATGCTCATGTAATCACCCCAGCCGGTCACATAGGCTAGTTGTATTTCAAATATGGTGCACTTATCATGTCTTGTACTTCAGGATTATAGTTTCATTCATGTACATTATATTTCCTGTACTTTATTTCATGTACTTACATTTCCTATACTTTCCTGTTCGTTTCCTATATTTCATTTTCCTGTACTCATGTACTCATTTACATATCATGTTCTTGTTCATGACCTAGAACTGTACTTTGCTCCGCTCCTGACTAGGATATTTTGCAGGTGAGTTGGAGGCTCCGTGTGATACCTATTATGGCCGAGAGCCGGTAGAGGCAGTAGAGCCAGCTGGAGTTGCTCTTGACTTAGAGGCTGCGGAAGCCTAAGAGCTTTACCTTAGCAGTTTACATTTCCTTGTATTTTGAGACTAGTAGACTTTACTTTCATTTGCTGGAATGTAATAATTCTGAGACATGTATCTGGATTTGGGATTCGTTTATAGATGCTGTGATTTCATACTTATTCCTGTTTATCTGGTTAGATTTTCCTAGATTGGTACAGCTTACTTCGTCGTGTCTAACGACGAAGGCTGGGCGTGTCCGACTCGTGTCCGATTATTCGAGAGCGGGTCGTGACATATTTTTAGTGGTGGCCCATGCAGGTGCTATCCTAATAGTACCTAGGCATTAGAGTACTATTTGGGGACTTGATTAAACTAGGAAAACTTGAATCACAGCATAGAAAACCGGGTACATCAGGTATATATAGATATTATAAAACATTTACATTACTTGTAGGTTAGGTTTTTATCAATCATGACGTTTTCTTTTCTTGCAGGATGGTCGCTACGAGGAAGACCGCTGATCAGTCGGGAGTTGCAGGCAGCTCGGATCAGTCTGCAGCAGATGCTCTAGTAGATCAGCTTCCGCCACCGCTTCCTATCTTTCCGTTGTTACCTCCGACGATGACCTTCGACGGCGCTCAGGTGATGGCCATGTTCCAGCAGTTTATGGAGGCCCAGAACCACCAGGCAGCGCATTTCGGGCGACAGTTGTAGATGCGCTCAGGACCAGAGAGCCGACAGCACCAGCTCCAGCAGCACCTGCAGCACCAGCAGCATCGATACCAGGGACGGCCAGGGACTACCAGAACATCTGCCCGATGGACTTTTGGGGCTATGAGGGGATCGTCTATGCGGACGAGTGGCAGGAGAATGCGGAGAGGACCCTGAAGATGGCGCAGATCCCGGATGACCTAAAAGTGGAGGTGGCGAGCATGCGACTCTTTTGATTTGGCCAAGGCTTGGTACCGGGAGGAGCCCCAGTTAGCTAAGCCTCGGGTGTCTTGGGCAGATTTCAAAACTCTTTTTAAGGAGAAGTTTTTCCCCGATGTGGAGCGAAATGAGCTTAAGATGCAGTTCGAGACGCTGCAGCAGGGGACTATGACGGTTGCGGAGTACACTTCAGAGTTTACTAGACTCAGCAAGTTTACGGAGAACCTAGTCAGAGCACCGGAGGATCGAGCTTGGAGGTTCTAGAAGGGCCTCACCAGGGAGCTGCGACACGCGGTGGCGATTAGTCAGGCAACGACGTATACGAGCATCCTCAAGATTGCTCAGGCTGTAGAGAAGGAGGCAGAACCGAAGCCGAAGAGGGACCGAGATATTGGCAGTAGCAGTTTCCATGCACCAGCGAAGAGGGCCCAGACTCAGATTCAGGCGAGGCCGCAGCAGCCGGCACAGCAGCATCACCGTCCAGCCAGAGCTCCTGTACATCAGCCTCAGAGGTAGCAGCAAGTAGTTACTTGCGCATTCTGTTATCGGCCGGGACACCGCTTCGACGAGTGCCACAAGAGGCTCGGGCTCTGCTTATTCTACGGATCAGATGCACACCAGATTAGGGACTACCCATAGGCTGCAGCTCGACTGACAGGAGGACCTCGAGGAGCTGGAGGACCACCTCCTGCACCACCCAGAGCTCTACCAGCTGCACCACAGAGGGTTCAGGCCTTACCTACTCAGCAGTAGCATTTTGCACAGCACCAGCAGCAGAGGGGACCACCACAGCAGGGACGTGCTTACGTCATAGCTGCAGTTGAGGAGGATGAGGCAGTTCCAGATGTGATTACAGGTTCTATACTTTTACATTCTTTCTCTGCCATTGTATTGTTTGATTCTGGAGCCACACATAGCTTTGTATCATATGAATTTCTGCATAAACACGGCTTCACACCTAAGTTCACTAGGAGGAACTTTCGGATTATGACAGGAGGAGGGATAGTGCCAGTTAGTGAGATGGTAGATTGCCCTATCACTATAGCTGGGAGGGAGCTTAGGGCTCGACTTCTAGTGATGCCATTGCCCAGATTTGATATAGTCTTCGGCATCAACTAGATGAGCGAGCAGTTTGCCGTAATAGACTGCCATGAGGGAAAGGTGATCTTCAGCCCGTCAGGAGTTCTACCGTTCGAGATCAGCAGACGGATTGCAGAGAGGCCAGAGGGAGTCTACTTCGGAGCAGTTGCAGAAGACCAGGAGTTGCCGCATCCGCTGATTGCAGAGTATCTCGACGTCTTTTCCAAGGAGTTGTCAGGATTGCCGCCAGATCGGAATGTGGAGTTCAGCATCGACCTAGTACCCGTATCAGCGCCGAAGTCCTAGCATTGCTACAAGATCAACCCGAAGGAAGCTGCAGAGTTGAAGGCTCGGATTGATGAGTTGGAGGGCAAGAGTTTTATTCAGTCCAGTGCTTCACCCTGGGGAGCACCGGTACTCTTCGTACCCAAGAAGGATAGGACTGTGAGGATGTGTATTGATTACCGTGCACTCAATAACATCACCATCAAGAATAAATACCCTTTATCGCGGATTGATGAGCTGTTTGATCAGCTGAGTAGGGCGAAGGTCTTTTCCAAGATTGACCTTCGGTCGGGATATCATCAGATGAAGGATCGGGAGCAGGATATTCCGAAGACAGCTTTCAACACCCGATATGGCCAGTATGAGTTCTTGGTGATACCGTTCGGACTTACCAATGCCCCAGCAGTGTTTATGAACTTGATGAATAAGGTTTTTCACAAGTATTTAGACAAGTTTGTTGTAGTCTTCATTGACGACATCTTGATATTTTCAAAGACCGAGGAGGAGCATGTGGAGCACCTGCGGATTGTGTTAGAGATTTTGCGGAAGGAAAAGCTGTACGGGAAACTCTCAAAATGTGAGTTTTTCTTGGACCGAGTAGAGTTCTTGGGGCATGTGGTGACTGGAGAGGAGATTTTTGTAGATCCCAAGAAGATTGAAGTTGTGGAAGCATGGGCACCTCCCAAATTAGTAGCAGAGATTCGTAGTTTCCTGGGGCTAGCAGGATACTACAGGAAGTTCGTGAAAGATTTTACCAAGATAGCAGAGCCGATGATCAAGCATACACGGAAGGACGAGGAGTTCATCTGGAGCGACGCCTGCCAGTCAGTATTTGAAGAATTGAAGAGAAGACTCACTACAGAGCCAGTTCTAGCTTTGCCATCTGGATTTGGAGGATTCGTCATCTACAGCGATGCTTCAGGAAAGGGCTTGGGATGTGTGCTGGAGCAGAACAAGAGGGTCATTGCTTATGCTTCTAGACAGTTGAGGCCTCATGAGAAGAATTATCCTACACATGACTTGGAGCTTGCAGCAGTCATTTTTACCTTGAAACTGTGGAAGCACTACTTGTATGGGGAGAGAGTGGATATCTTCACGGACCATAAAATCCTGAAGTATGTTTTCACTCAGAAGGAGCTGAATATGAGGCAGCGCAGATGGCTGGAACTCATGAAGGATTTCCATATCAATCTGCAGTACCACCCTGGGAAGGCGAATGTGGTGGCAGATGCTCTTAGTCGATATCCTGTTGCTATGTTTCTCACTATGGATTGGCATCTTTTGGAGGATCTTGAGAGTTTGGGGATTGAGATTATTCTTCCAGGAGTTGGAGGGCAGCTGATGCACATGCAGATACAGTCGGGATTGTTAGAGAAGATCAAGGAGGCCCAGTTTCTTAATGAGGGACTTCGATGTCTCAGAGGCCATACAGAGGCAAGATTGCTTGACTTCACCATTGCAGCTGATGAAGGTTATGCAGGAGGCCCACCAGTTGCAGTTGTGTGTGCCCAAGGATTTGCGGGAGAAGGTTATGCATGAGCCCCACCAGTCACAGTATTCTATTCATCCTGGGTCTACCAAGATGTACAAGGATCTGCGAGAGTATGTTTGGTGGTATGGGATGAAGAGAGAGGTTGCCAGATTTGTTTCCAGATGCCTTGTGTGCCAGCAAGTCAAGACGGAGCGCCAGAGACCTGCAGGATTACTCCAGCCTTTACCTATCCCGGAATGGAAGTGGGAGCACATCACCATGGACTTTCTCTGGTTTACCGCATACGCCCAGTGGCAAGGATGCTATTTGGGTTATCGTGGACAGATTAACAAAGTCTGTTCATTTCATTCCGTTCAAGGTTGGGCCGTCGATCGAGAAGCTTGCAGACCTCTACATGTGGCAGATTGTGCGGATTCACGGGGTGCCGATGAGTACTATTTCAGACAGGGACAGCCGCTTCACATCACACTTTTGGAGGAGTCTACAACTGAGCTTGGGATCACAGTTGAAGTTCAGCACCGCCTATCATCCACAGACGGACGGGCAGTCCGAGAGGACCATTCAGACACTGGAGGACATATTGCTGGTTTGTACACTTGATTTCATTTGTTCATGGGAGGATTATTTGCACCTAGTGGAGTTTGCCTATAACAATAGTTATCAGGCTAGCATTGAGATGACCCCGTTCGAGGCATTGTATGGGCAGAGATGTTGCACGTCTTTATCTTGGGACGACGTTGGCGAGAGGGCTTTGCTTGGGCCAGAGATGGTGGTGGACTCAGCTGAGAAGGTCAGACTGATCAGAGGGCGTCTCAGAGTTACGCAGGATCGACAGAAGCACTGGGCGGACAGCAGCAGACGGCCACTGGAGTTTGCAGCTGGAGATAGAGTATTCCTAAAGATCTCACCGACTAGAGGCGTCATCCGCTTTGGCAGAGGCAGAAAGCTCAGTCCGAGGTACATCGGGCCTTTCGACGTGACGGCACGGATTGGCGAGGTGGCATATCGACTAGCGTTTCCAGCTAGCTTAGAGGGAGTACATGATGTCTTCCACGTATCCCAGCTTCGACGCTACATTTCGGACCAGAGCAATATGGTGGACTACTCAGAGCTGGAAGTGAGTCCGAGCTTGACCTACGAGGAGCAGCCAGTAGAGATCCTTGATCGGAGGGAGAATCGCCTGCGGAATCAGACTATTCCACTTGTCCACGTCATATGGAGACACAACTCTCCGAGAGAGTCCACGTGGGAGCGCGAGGACGAGATGCGAGAGCGATACCCTGGTTTATTTGTTTGATTGTACTTTGGTACTTAAGAAATTTTTCCATTCAATAAAATTTTTATATTGGTGAGAATTGTTTTGAGTTTTGAACGATTGTTTTCCTTGGAATTTCGAGGACGAAATTTTTCAAGGAGGGAAGATTTGTAACCCTACCTTTCTGAGTTCCTATGATTTAGGTTATCAAATTATGTTTTGATATTAAATTAGATTTTATTATTTTATTATGCATTTGAAATTCTTTGACTTATATTGGGTTTCACCCTAGGCCCATTCCCCTCTGGGCCCATTTCCTTTTGGGCTGTTACTCTTAAACTTATTTAAAATTTCTCCAAATTCAATTTCAGATGGAAGATTAGTTCCTTCCCTCTTCTTCTGATTCCATCAGTTGAGAAACTAATTTGAATTTTCTTTCTAACAACTTTCCAACGGTTCCCTCCCATTTTTGAAATCTCAATTGCAACGTCTTATTTAAAGCTCATTGCTACCTCTTCCTTCAGATGAACAATTCTTCAGAGAGAGCAGAGCTCACACTTCCCCTTCTTCTTCTCCAACCTAAATTTCTCAACGACAGTGGCGAAGGGCGAGTCGAGAGCTAGGCGGAGCTATCAGCAGTGATGAGCATTTATTCTCCACGGCGGCGCACAGCGGAGGATCAATCTAAGTCCTGGCGACCAGTGAGTAATCCTTCATATTTTTTCGTCCTTATCTAATTACTCTTGATTCAGCTCACTATTTGATTCATCTATTGATCTAATTCGTAGTCCTCGGTGAATTGTTCCTCGTCGACAAATTTCCATGAATTTCTGAGAATTGTTCAAGCAGAGTTAAACCAGTCTAGATCGATTGATCGGAGTGTCGATCACAGATTAGCAAACAAATCCAGGTGAGTCGATCTGGATGAACGTTTATTCATCACTATTGTTCTTAAATATGTGATTCATTCCTAAACTTCTTGCTGATCGATGGATCCACGAGATATGTATATTTTTAACTTTTATTTTGATTTCAAAGGAAGTAGGGAAGTTTGAGAGAGAATCTCGTATAACTGACCCCTTCTTGTTTGTGTTTATGTCTGAATAGGATTTCACTGAGCTGGACACAAGGAATTGTGTCCGATCTAGTGGATATATTATTGCTGCAGATTCTATTCTTTCCAGGTAAATCTTATTATTTTCAGATCAGTAAGATTAGTAGCAATTGGACAATTGTAGTGGTTTTATGTTTTTTCTTGATTGAGTATCACACTCAACTGTGATCGACTGGATTTTGTGTCCAGTTCATGTCTGGACAGGGAATGATTGCAATCCATTTTTTTCATTTATGAATGAACTAATTTTCAATTGATGAATGTTTGAATTTGAGACTGCATATGCAGTGTTTGGTTTAGAATGATGAACCTGGGATTTCATCTCAGTATAGTCACTGAACTTGGGACTTCATGTCAGTCTAAAATTCCTGCATGGTTAGCTAATGCTTCCTATCAATGATTATTCGGGTTTCATAATTCATATCAGTAGTCTAGATAGTGTTTGTAACTCACTGATTTACTGGTTTTCCCTTTCCTGATTTCAGAGTTTAGCCTTGTTTTAGTTTGAATTCTCTGATTTCAGAACTGAGTGTTGATTCATATTGGTAAACTGAGAACTTAAGTATCAATGGTAGGGTTTTCAATATCAGGATTGTATACTCATGTTTCTTCTAAGCATCAACTTCTAGTTGGCAACTTTGACTTCTTATGAATGACTTTAGACAACCCTGGTACTGCTATAAATCTTGGAATGGAAATCAGGCTGTTAATTAAATGTTACCTGTAGGAGAGTTATATTCCTGAGAACCTGTCACGAGTGAACTTTTGATTGATGATTTTAGTTAGGGCAGTAAGTAACTGTGGACTGTGATACATATTCTTCAAGGAGATTAACATTGTGTCTTAATCATTGCATCGCAACTTTCGAATTGTTCCAGTTTTGTTATGGGTTAAATTCAGCCTGGCACATAGAACCAATTGACTGAATGATCAGTTTTAGGAAGTTAGTCTAGAAGTTAGACTTGGTTTCACAAGTCCTTGCAGCCTTCTGTAAACAAGGTTCTCCATATGTATTAATCGAGTTGCAGATGGTTACCTGGGTATATCAGTGGGCTTTTGTTCCAAAACATCTTAGCTGAATGTTTTTATATATATTGAAACTCACTTGATAGATCAGTGAGACAGGGGGAGTTTGGTTAGTGAACTAAGACTTCATGTCAGTTTGGTTCATCAATGAACCTAGAGATTCATATGTATTGTCTTGATAGATTAGTGAGTCAGGGGACTGTTTAATGACAAGAACTGGGAACTTATGTATTAGTGCTTAACACTGAATCTGATATTCATATCAGTCCTTGGTTCAGTGATGAACCTGGGACTCCTGTGCAATACTTTGGTTCATTCTGTTAAACTTGAATACATGTGCGATACTTTGGTTCATTCTATTGAACCTGAATACATATGCAATACTTTGGTTCATTCTATTGAATCTGAATACCTGTGCAATGATTGGTTCATTTTATTGAACCTGAGATTGCATGTGCAACACGGATTCAGTTAGTGAAATCTGAAACTGCATATGTAGTATTTGATGAATTGTTGAATCTGAGACTTATATGCTGTCTTGATAATTTGATGACCTGGGGACTCAATCTCAGTACTCTAGAAGGGAGACCCTATCTTTCAATTAAGGTATTTTGTAGGAATAGACATTAGTAGAAGGAAATTCTTGATCATTCAATAACCTGCGTTCTAAATCCTGATATAACTTATGAACAATTTATTCTTTTACTCTAAGCTAGTTTTCACATTTAGTGTTTAGGGCTACTTGTCTATCTCTTATAATATTTTCTTGGCCAAATCAAGTAGTATAGCATGTCATTTTAGAAAGTGAACCATATGTTTATAATCCTGCAAACCTTAGTGTGTAAACCTCGGTTAGTTATTACAACACATGTTTAGGGCAAGATAACAGCTGTAATTGGTTAGTTAGTAATTATTAGAACTTAACCTAATTGTACTTAATAAATAGGAGGAAATCCAGCTTCATTGATTACCTGTACATACCCAGAGCAAGGAAAGTACTTTTCTATGGTCTTGTACATTTACATATCTTGTACCTTTCTTGTGACACGTCATGACACGATATCTTGTACTCCTGTATTTCCTGTTCTTGTACTTACTTGTGTCGGTGAGGAAATGTACACTAGCTATGTGACCAAACTCCGGTTACTATATTCATGTAGATAGCTTAGGCCTCGCATCGTGCACGTGGGCCCTAAGCCATACCATATTTATGTACTCTTGTACATGCTCCTGTACTCACCCCAGCCGGTCACATAGGCTAGTTGTATTTCAAACATGGTGCACTTATCATGTCTTGTACTTCAGGATTATAGTTTCATTCCTGTACATTACATTTCCTGTACTTTATTTCCTGTACTTACATTTTCTGTACTTACATTTCCTGTACTTTCCTGTTCATTTCCTGTATTTCATTTTCAAGTACTCATGTACTCATTTCAATATCATGTTCTTGTTCATTACCTAGAACTGTACGTTGCTCCGCTCTTGACTAGGATATGTTGCAGGTGAGTTGGAGGCTCTGTGTGATACCTATTATGGGCGAGATCCGTAGAGGCAGTAGAGCCAGCTGGAGTTGCTCTTGACTTAGAGGCTGCGGAAGCCTAAGAGCTTTACCTTAGCAGTTTACATTTCCTTGTATTTTGAGACTAGTAGACTTTACTTTCATTTGCTGGAATGTAATAATTCTGAGACATGTATTTGGATTTGGGATTCGTTTATAGATGTGATTTCATACTTATTTATGTTTATCTGGTTAGATTTCCCTAGATTGGTACAGCTTACTTCGTCGTGTCTAACGACAAAGGCTGGGCATGTCCGACTCGTGTCCGATTATTCAGGAGCGGGTCGTGACAGCAAAACTGTGGGATGCACCCTGAAATATGGTAAATCAAGTGGGGGTAAGTCAAAATTTCTCTTGATTTTTTTAGGTTAGGAGGGAAAATTAATCACTCCATTTTTCCTTCCATCCATTTTTTCTTCTATACAAAACAATAGAAAATATATTATTATTTTCCCTTTTCTCTCCTTTCTTTTTTTCTTTCCTCTCATTTTTCTCTTGTACCAAACACATCCTAAGGGACTGCTTGGATTGAGGGGGAGAAAAAAAAAGTAGAGTTAAGTGGGATTAAATGAGGAAGAGTTAAGTGAGGGGGAGTAGAGTCAATACATATAATCTTGTTTGGATTGGAGGGAGAGTTAACCGAGGGGTGTTTAATAACTCTGCCTTGGATTGGAGGTTTTGAGTGAAAGGAGGATTAATAAAAATATGATAGTTACCAAAATACTTATTATATATGTCATAATATTAATTTGATTGAAATTTTAATTAGATCGTTTCAAAATATCTTCACGAATTAGGAAGATACGGAACAACATGTTGAAAACAAGAAAAAATAGAGAAAAAAATATGATATTTTATAGAACAATAGAACAAATAAGGATTAATTATGACTTTTTAAAAAAATCTCTCAATCCTCCTCATTAATCCTCCAATTTGGGAGCTAAAAAGGACAAAAGATGGTGAAGTAAATTCTCAATTAACCATCTATAACTCTTTCTCTCTCTTCTAAACCTCCACTATCAAACCAAACATGATTTTATTTTTCCTTATTTAACTTCCTTCACTTAATTAACTCTCAATCCAAGCAGACCGTTGTCCATGTATGATTTTTCAATCCATGAGTTCCAACCATCAACTTTAGAAAGTCACATAACCATAACATTTTCCTTTCAAGTGGACCCCATGTTAATTAAACAATAGAAGATGTTTTATAATTAACCTTTTCCCAAGAACATGTTTTCTCAACAATTAAACAACAGCCAGCCACATTAAATACAACTAAAAAATTTATAAATGTACCAGATTCGTTTCACTTTGGAAAAATCAGAAGCTTCAATATGTCATTTGCAACCCTTAGGTTTCTGTGCAACTTTTTTGCAAATAGTAAGCCAGCAAATGAGGCAAACACATTTCTCCATCATCCAAGAAAACTATTGGTTTCCCAACATATATTACATTAATAATGTTGTGTTCATACTGTCTATAGATACAGTGAAGAATGGATTCCATCCTCACTCTTCAACTTTCAGAGAAAGAAGAAAATTTTCTTCATCAATGGCTCCTTTCTTCTCACTAATTCGTGAGGTCAGTCCATCCAAAACATTTTGGAATTTGAAAGTTCGACTCATTCGTATGTATGATGTACCCGGATACGGAGGGAAAGGGCAACCATTCAGTTTTGAGTGTGTATTTCACGATATTGAGGTAATTTTATTTATCCTCAGTTTATTACATTCTGTAATTCTATTTTTTTAAGATAAAATCAAAAAGAATTGGTGATGTACAATAATAAAATTAGCTACTATTACATTGAACTATTGTAATAATTCAATGCTTCCATATGGTTACAAAAAAATTATTATCATACATTAGATGTACGTTAATGTAAGGAAAAGTTTTCCATATTCTATCAATATCAAACCTTCTAAATTACTGGTGTAATTTTATATATAGAATCAAAGTACAAATGACACCTAATTAACAGCATAAAAAATAATAGCAAAAAAAAACACAAATGACAGTAACATAAAACGTTAACGATAGCAAAAAAACACAAATGCCAGAAAATGAGAAGCAAATTTGGATGAAAAAGTGGGCCAATGGGCAGAAACTTCAGCAGTTCACGCGGTCACATAGCCAATGGATGAAACAGTAACATAAAACGTTAAAACGATAGCAAAACGACAACAGTTCACACGGTCACATATCCAATGGGCCAATGGCTGCAACTAATGCCCCGCCAATGGTTTTGACGATAGTCGAACGAAGATAATTGTATGATGATTGTAACTTACAGTTACCTCCTTACTGTCATTTGTACCAACTGAAAAAGTGGCTGAAATTAAAGTTAAATATCAAAACAACATTCAGATATAAATATATCTTTAGTGGCAGGATTTCAATAATAATAAAATTAACCGCATAAAAAATAATAGCAAAAAAAAACACAAATGACAGTAACATAAAACATTAAAACGATGGCAAAAAAAACACAAATGACAGAAAATGATAAGAAAAATCAGAAGCTTCCATATGTCATAAATGTACCTGATTCGTTTCACTTTGGAAAAATCAGAAGCTTCCATATGTCATTTGCAACCCTTAGGTTTATGTGCAATTTTTTTGCAAATAGTAAGCCAGCAAATGAGGCAAACACATTTCTCCATCATCCAAGAAAACTGTTGGTTTCCCAACATATATTACATTAATAATGTTGTGTTCATACTGTCTATAAATACAGTGAAGAATGGATTCCATCCTCACTCTTCAACTTTCAGAGAAAGAAGAAAATTTTCTTCATCAATGGCTCCTTTCTTCTCACTAATTCGTGAGGTCAGTCCATCCAAAATATTTTGGAATTTGAAAGTTCGACTCATTCGTATGTATGATGTACCCGGATACGGAGGGAAAGGGCAACCATTCAGTCTCGAGTGTGTATTTCACGATATTGAGGTAATTTTATTTATCCTCAGTTTATTACATTCTGTAATTCTGTTTTTTTAAGATATAATCCAAAAAAAATTTGGTGATGTACAATAATAAAATTAACTACTATTACATTGAACTATTGCAATAATTCAATGCTTCCATATGGTTACAAAAAAATTATTATCATACATTAGATGTACGTTAATGTAAGGAAAAGTTTTCCATATTCTATCAATATCAAACCTTCTAAATTACTTGTGTAATTTTATATATAGAATCAAAGTACAAATGACACCTAAATAACAGCATAAAAAATAATAGCAAAAAAAACACAAATGACAGTAACGTAAAACGTTAAAACGATAGCAAAAAAAACACAAATGCCAGAAAATGATAAGAAAATTTGGATGAAAAAGTGGGCCAATGGGCAGAAACTTCAGCAGTTCACATGGTCACATAGCCAATGGATGAAACAGTAACATAAAACGTTAAAACGATAGCAAAACGACAACAGTTCACACGGTCACATATCCAATGGGCCAATGGCTGCAACTAATGCCCCGCCAATGGTTTTGACGATAGCCGAACGAAGATAATTGTATGATGATTGTAACTTACAGTTACCTCCTTACTGTCATTTGTACCAACTGAAAAAGTGGCTGAAATTAAAGTTAAATATCAAAACAACATTCAGATATATATAAATATATCCTTAGTGGCAGGATTTCAATAATACTAAAATTAACCGCATAAAAAACAATAGCAAAAAAAACACAAATGACAGTAACATAAAACGTTAAAACGATGGCAAAAAAAAAACACAAATGACAGAAAATGATAAGAAAATTTCTTTTATAATATTCGAATCAAATTACAAATGACACCTAATTAACAGCATAAAAAACAACAGCAAAAAAACACAAATGACATTAACATAAAACGTTAAAACGATAGCAAAAAGAACACAAATGCCAGCAACATAAATCGATATTGAGGTAATTTTATTTAACCTCGGTACATTTTGTAATCTATATATATATATATATAATAGCAAAATAGTTGAAAGAAATTGCGAAAATGCCATTTTCCCGCCTAAACTCTGCCACAATAAAAAATTATTAAAAAACCATATGGTTACAGCAAGAAATTGTACAATGATTAAACAGCTGCCAGCAACAATAAATCGTGATACAATTGTGATACATTAACCTTCAGTCATGTACAAAATTATTCAAAAACATAAAAAACCTTTTCCCAAGAACATTCTTTCTCAACATTTAAACAACAGCCAGCCACATTAAATACAACTAAAAAGTCATAAATGTACCAGATTCGTTTCACTTTGGAAAAATCAGAAGCTTCCATATGTCATTTGTAACCCTTAGGTTTTTGTGCAATTTTTTGCAAATAGTAAGCCAGCAAATGAGGCAAACACATTTCCCCATCATCCAAGAAAACTGTTGGTTACCCAGCATATATTACATTAATAATGTTGTGTTCATACTGTCTATAAATACAGTGAAGAATGGATTCCATCCTCACTCTTCAACTTTCAGAGAAAGAAGAAAATTTTCTTCATCAATGGCTCCTTTCTTCTCACTAATTCGTGAGGTCAGTCCATCCAAAACATTTTGGAATTTGAAAGTTCGACTCATTCGTATGTATGATGTACCCGGATACGGAGGGAAAGGGCAACCATTCAGTCTCGAGTGTGTATTTCACGATACTGAGGTAATTTTATTTATCCTCAGTTTATTACATTCTATAATTCTGTTTTTTTAAGATATAATCCAAAAAAAATTTGGTGATGTACAATAATAAAATTAACTACTATTACATTGAACTGTTGTAATAATTCAATGCTTCCATATGGTTACAAAAAAATTATTATCATACATTAGATGTACGTTAATGTAAGGAAAATTATTCCTTATCTATCAATATCAAACCTTCTAAATTACTGGTGTAATTTTATATATAGAATCAAAGTACAAATGACACCTAATTAACAGCATAAAAAACAATAGCAAAAAAAATACAAATGACAGTAACATAAAACGTTAAAACGATAGCAAAAAAACACAAATGCCAAAAAATGATAAGAAAATTTGGATGAAAAGTGGGCCAATGGGCAGAAACTTCAGCAGTTCACACGGTCACATAGCCAATGGATGAAACAGTAACATAAAACGTTAAAACGATAGCAAAACGACAACAGTTCACACGGTTACATATCCAATGGGCCAATGGCTGCAACTAATGCCCCGCCAATGGTTTTGACGATAGCCGAACGAAGATAATTGTATGATGATTGTAACTTACAGTTACCTCCTTACTGTCATTTGTACCAACTAAAAAAGTGGCTGAAATTAAAGTTAAATATCAAAACAACATTCAGATATAAATATATCCTTAGTGGCAGGATTTCAATAATAATAAAATTAACCGCATAAAAAACAATAGCAAAAAAAACACAAATGACAGTAACATAAAACGTTAAAACGATGGCAAAAAAAAACACAATTGACAGAAATTGATAAGAAAATTTCTTTTATAATATTCGAATCAAATTACAAATGACACCTAATTAACAGCATAAAGAACAACAACAAAAAAAACACAAATGATATTAACATAAAACATTAAAACGATAGCAAAAAATGCCAGCAACATAAATCGATATTGAGGTAATTTTATTTAACCTCGGTACATTATGTAATTCTGTTTAATTATAATATAATCCAAAAGAATTGGATTTGTACAATAATAGAATAAACTACTATTACTCATGTTAAAGACTTGATAGACTCAGATTTAGAATAACCAACCAATGGCTGCAACGAATACCCCGCCAATTGCTGCCAAATTATCATTGCCGATGGACCAATGGCTGCAACGAATACCCTGCCAATGGTTTTAACGATAGTCGAACGAAATGTGTTAAATGATAAAACACAAATACAATCGTTATTCGACGGAAAAAATTACACAAATGCCAGAACATAAAATGAGCATCTTTTACAACAGCAGTTCACACGGTCACATAGCCAATGGGCCAATGGCTGCAACTAATGCCCCGCCAATGGTTTTGACGATAGTCGAGCGAAGATAATTGTATGACATATGGTAACTTACAGTTACCTCCTTACTGTCATTTGTACCAACTGAAAAAGTGGCTGAAATTAAAGTTAAACATCAAAACAAGATTCATATATAAATATATCCTTAGTTGCTACTATCAACTGTTAAATATAAAAACAACATTCAGTTATATAATTAAAATTGTATATAGTATAACAACATATCCATAAATGTACTTACAGCCTAGGAAAGAATTGAGAAGATAGGACGATGTTAATTTACCAACATGTAATAAAAATTAACAGATTCCATAAACAAATTTAATCGCAGTATATCATGGATAATAAAAATAATACCAATGATTTCATAATTATAGATAGTGGCAGTATTTCAATAATAATAAAATTAGCTGAATACTTGAATAAATTATATGCATAAATATTTGTGTATTGAATTTTTTTTCCTTTGCAGGGCGATCGAATTCATGCAAGTATTAAGAAAAATTTAATCTCCAACTTTCAACCATTGCTGAATAAGAGAAGACTCTATGTTGTTCATTGTTTTGTTGTTACAAATAACAACATAAAATACAAAACAACCGCAAACAAATACAAGATATTATTCTTGGCAAAAATAAAAGTTGTTGAAATATTTGATGAGAAATTTCCTTCTTTTATTTTTTGTTTTCACAAGTTTTCTGATCTTACAAGTGAGGAACCTTTAGATGATAACAAACTTATAAATACATGGCTAAATTTTTTTGTGTTTACAAATATGAAATTATTTTATTTCATCAATTTTATTGTTATTTGTAAATACCATTAATTTCAGATTATTGGACGGGTTGTTACATTCGATCCTCCCCAACAAACGGTTTTGAAAGATGGACCGACACGACTTATGGATATTACTCTCGAGGATAATGAGTAATAATTTAAATTTTTTATTATTCTACTTTTTAATATTTTTCATATAATTAAAAAAAATTCCTTTGTATTATTAGGAAACATCGTCTGCCATGTACTTTGTGGGGTAATTTGGTTGATGATATGGTTTCGTACGTTAATAATGAAGAAGAAATGAGCCTGTTATAGTAATACTACAAATGTTTCGTACAAAGTATATAGAGGTGATAATTATTTCTTATATACTGAATTTTATTTTCATTCTACATTTATACAATAATTTAATACAAGTTTAAATTGTATTGTTTTCGATTAGGACAAGTTACAGCATCCAACACGTTTATGTGTCAAGGTTGATATTTGGTGTTGACATCCCTGAGATTGAAAATTTTAAGTCAAGGTAACTAAAACATATCGATACTATAATTAATTGTTTATTGTTAATATTTTAGTTAGTATTCAGAATTAAATTAATAAACATTTGTCTACTTTATGAAGGATTGTTGAAGAAAGTAGTGAATCAATCACTATAAGTACAGTTTCACTAACTTCTACAAATTTGGTTGAGAATGAATTATCAAGTGGCCAAGCTATAGTTAGGACCATTGAGAAATTGAGAGATAAACATGAGGTTATATTTCTTTTAGTTACAATTTATAATTATTATATTACATAATTTACCTTATCAGAATATTAATCTGAATTTTTTATTAGATTATCAGATTGGAAGCTTTTGGGTTTATGCTGAAATTGTTGAAGTTGTATTAAAGAATGCTTGGTGGTATTTTTCGTGTAACAAATGTCCAAAAAAACTAGATAAATGTGGCGATTTATTTTACTGTGACAGATGTGACAAATTTGATAAGATGTTAACATCAGGTATTAACCTAGAATAATTTTAAACCTAATTACTATTCTTCTTGATTATTTGAATACAATTTTCTATAACAGGTACAAAATTAATGTTCGTGTCATTGACACAACCGGAGAAATAGAGTTACTATTATGGGACAAAGAATGCGTTCAGCTTATTGGAAAAAAGGCTTTGGATTTAAAAAGAAGACGTCAGAGGTACATTTGCAAATAACTTCTAAGCATATAAAATAATTTTCAACCATACTTAAATTTGTTATAATTATTAAAAATTGTTTCTCTTTTTTAAATTGTAGGAATCAGAAAATGATAAGAAAATTCCTGAGGTGATACAAAATTTAGTTGGCTTAAGAATTTTTTTCAAAATTCAAGTAAGATCTGAACAAGTACGTAATTATACTGGATCATTTACGGTATTAAACCTGACAACCGATGAAGGACTAATTTCACTATATTCTGAAAATTTTAAAGATAATCAGGTATGTGTTAATCTTTTGGTAGTTTGAAATTGCTTTTACTATTTTTTAAAAATTCTGTTGAAAATATTTTTTTTTACAGGAATCTGATTTTTTCAAATTTGTTGAAGGAGGATAATGATGTCGAAGTGGTAAACAAGTTTTCCTTCAATTATTCATTTTCTTTTTATATTAATGTATTTTAATGTATTTTAATTGCATTGTCATATGAATGAATAGATTTGATCATGTGGAGATATGATTTCAAAACCAAATGTTAAATATTCACAAGAGATTGAAGAGGTCCTTGGTTGATGCATACTCAACAACAGCAGGATCAAAGAAGATGAAGGTTGATATAAAGAAAGAGAAAGAATGAAGATTATCTTAGTTTGATCCTGCGTGCTTTTAATTTCAGCCAGCTTAAAAGAACTCTTTGTTCAATGTATTGACGTACTTGAATATTATCTTAGTTTGTATTTTAATGCTTTCAAGTTCAGCCAGCTCTTAAAAGAACACTTTGTTTACTTAGTTAATTGAACTTATGTTATTCTCAATGGAACTTTCATATGTGTTAAATATGTATTTGAACACAGTATATATAAACCTTTTTATCTGCTATTAGATAATCTAATTTAATACAAACAATGAAACATTATTACAAATAAGATGAAGGTTGATATGAAAAAACTTTAACGAATGACATTTTTCACTCAATATAAGTATATTACTCATGCAAATAAGATGATATTAACATCTTTGGTAGATTAAATGTCGTACATCAAATAATGTTGAACAAACTCCATGCGAACATGTAGATTATTTTTCTACAAATTTATATATAAAAAAAGAGGTGGACATACTAAATATACATTGTCGGACATGCATTCTCATTGATATAGAATAAAAACGAGATTGTTAGAGATAACTAAATTAAAAGGTTTAATACAACACATAAATGTGATATTCATATTAATTTATTTCCCACAAATTTCAGTACATAATATTACATTTAAAAAATGTTGACATTAAACTTACTTAAAGTAAATAATATTAGTAATAATATTATAAGGAATGACATTTTTTATCATATAAGTTGATTACTCATGCAAATAAGATGATAGTAAACATCTTTGGTAGATTAAATGCCGTACATCAAATAATGTTGAACAAACCCTTCAAGTTCATAATATTATCTTAGTTTGATCCTTAGTAAAAAAAAATTCAGCGCGCCGCTGCCGTACATTAATGTTAATTGAACTTATGTTATTCTCATTAAAATACAAACTAAATAATTTATTTCTCACAAACTACCAGTTCATAATAATACATTTAAAACAAATATTGACATTAAAATTACTTAAAGTGTACAAATATTAATAATATTACAAAGTTTGTGTCTGCAGTTAATGTGTCAATGTACAACATTATTCTTAAATGTAGAACCATATAAGTAATTATAGCCTAAATTTTCTTTATGTAAGTCCGAAAAATATATAAAAGTAAGATAGCCATATTTACATATGATGCCACACAACTAAAGAATACAAGTTAAAATAATATGGCATATAATTTAAAATGTCTTATAAAAGTAAATCTCCTTAATCAATCATAAAAGTTAATTTCCAAACTAAATGTTATACAAAAAATAGGTGCGAAACAAATATATCATACAAAATATTGGAATTCCATCTTCTACTTTTAGTGTCTCCAAACAAATCCTCAATTTTAAAACATGTATAGACTGGAAATCAAAATTGTAGATTGTTTATATTAAATATTATGTCATAAAGCTGTTTTTGGAAATCTAAAATGAAGTTGTTCATACATCATTAGAACCTTCAAAAAAAGTGCTTTATTTTAAAACATGTATACATTGGAAATCGGTTTTGTAGAATATTTATATTAAATATGATGCCATTAAAGCTGTTTTTTGAAATCTAAAATTAAGTTGTCCATACATTATTAGATCCTTTAAAAGAAAGTGCTTAGCAACAATCTGTTGGCATTCCTTACTTTTGTCTTCCCAATACAAATAATCATGAATTCACAACCTACATATTGGGCTTATAATATAATAATGGGGTTTTAATATTTAATATAAATATTATATAAAAATGATGTATGGATAAATTAATACAGTTCTAATGATGTATGGATAACTTAATACAGCTCTAATAATGCAATTAAAGCTATATGAAGCAATTAAAGCTGTTGTTGAAAATCTAAAATGAAGTTATCCATACATCATTAGAACCTTTAAAGAAAGTGTTTAACAGCAAAAAATGTTGGCATTCATATCTTTTGTCCTCCCAATACAAAATAATCAATAATTGAATGCCTATATATTAGGCTTACAATATATGAATGGGTTTCAATTTTGTCATTTCCAAATCCAAGCAAAAATAAGTAACTATTACAAAGAAAAAAAATTGAGAATGAGGAAGCTGACAAGGAGTACAACACTTAACAAGCGACCGAAGCTTACAAACGATAGAGGAGGTAATAGTTCCATCTAATTTTTGGAGTCTTTTAAGTTATTTTAATTTTAATTACTTCTAATAGTGCAGCATATTTTAATCACTAATATACATTGTAAACATCAGACTTATCTATATTCTTTAGCTGAAAATTACCATTTAACAATCATAAAAAATAATTATAATTTATATATAAGCCGTGCATGTTGAAAATCTGATTTACTGTAAAATTCCAAACATCCACTATTAATAATTTATATGATCATGTAGTATATATTCATCCACTTCAAAGACGTATAATCTAATATTAGGTAAAAATTGAAGGCTTTTTAGTGTACAAAATCATTAAATAAATGTAAAAAATTTTACTGTACAAGCATTATTTTACAACATGTAGATATTTGCATTATTTTTAAAGATTTATTGTAGAAGCATTATTTTACTAAACCATTTGAATGATATAAAATAACATTAAATTAGAAGCATTATTTACCCAACATTTGAGGATTACTAAATAACATTAAATATGACATATAGTGATCAATTTTGGACTGAATGTAAAACATCATCCGATTATTACAATTTAGTTAAGAAAATATTCAACATATTTTCATTGATAATTTAAAGAATATTCAGTCCAACAATAGTAAAATTGTAGGGTTATATATTTTCATGAATTTACCTTCATGAATTTAAATGATATTCAGTACAAGAATGGATTTATACCTTCATGTTGTAGCGAACCATTTCGAAGTAGTTCATTGACAGATTTGATGGCAACAAATACCTGCAAATATAATTATAATTATATATATTATATATAATATATATATATATATATAATATATATATTATATAATAATATATATATATATATATATATATGAAAACAATTTTACCTATAATAGATTCTTCTTCAATTATAAGCATATAACTTACCCATCCTTTCATGAATCACCTAAATAAACTTTCAATACATATATATCTAGAACGTTTTTCATTATTCTATAAAAAAAACGAACAAAAAAACACTAAGAAAAACATACAATACCGGGATTTGTATCTATGTCTGTCATGAATCACTGAAAGAACCCGAAATAAATAGTTGTTTATGATTGTGTAAAAATCACGAAAAATAAATTAGGAAAAAACCCAAAAAAATCAGTAAAAAACATGAAAAATAAAAAAAATGTTGAAATACCTAAATCTTTAAATATATGTTTTAGATCAATACCATACGCAATTTATCATTAAATAGAGAACAATAAAATTAGGAAAAATCTCACAAATTGAACTAAATTCGTAGATCCAGAACATAAAATGATGATTCAAATAAAGTAAATCTTTAATTGCATTTCCCATGCGTGTTACGTCAAAGACAGCTCCATTAAAAAAATTGAAGAAAGAACAAGAACATCAAATACTGAAGAAGTTGCCAAAACAACATTTCCAGAACAAAAAAAAAGAGATTATAATAAAAAAAACCAAATAGAACTTTTGGCCATTTCCAGAGCATAGGAATGGAAAGAAAAAAAGCAAGAAATGAATCTACTCTAATATCGAAATTAGGTCCTCTAAAACCCGAAATAAATAGATGTTTATGATTGTGTAAAAAACACAAAAAATAAATTAGGAAAAATGAAAAAATCAGTAAAAATCATGAACAAGAAAAAAAAATTTGTTGAAATACCTAAATCTTTAAATATATGTTTAGATCAATAACATATGCAATTTATTCATTAAATAGACAACAATAAAATTAGGAAAAAAACCTCACAAATTGAACTAAATTCGTAGATCCAGAACATAAATGATGATTCACCAAAAGTAAATCTTTTAATTGCATTTCTCATGCATGTTACGTCAAACACAGCTCCATTAAAAAAACTGAAGAAAGAACAAGAACATCAAATACTGAAGAAGTTGCGAAAACAATATTTCCAGAACAAAAAAATGAGATTATTAATCAAAGAAAAACCAAATAGAACTTCTGACCATTTCCAGAGCAAAGGAATGGAAAGAGAAAAGAAAGCAAGGATGCACCGAGGTTACTGAAATCGGAATCAGGTCCTAAAACAATACGTGTGCTCCTAAAACCGTGGGCTACTAAAATCGGAATTTTTGTTTTGACCCCAAAACCGTGGGTTCCTAAAACCGTGGGATGCTAAAACTAAAATAACTAACGTTATATATATTATATAATAATATATATATAATATATATATATATATATTATAATATATATAAATATTATATATATATATATATATTATTACAATTATTTTATGTTTAAATTTTTTTAAATTTAACTTAATCATTCTTTATTTTTTGTAGAAAATATAGATATGGATTTAGGTAAATGTACGCCTCCATCAAGCCAGAAAAATTTCAGCATATATTTTGTGGGAACGATTCGAACATGACCAGTTGTCCATCATCTAGTCGCCTTTCGGAGACATCACGAATGGTATGATATGATTTTTTTTTACAAAGTATTTAATGATTAATGTTTTTTATATATCTATGTAACAATATATATGATATACATATATATATGGTGATTTTTTGCAGTATGTGGGTCAAGTAAGCAGTGCCAGACTTTAGATTTTGAGGCCTGAGGCAATATCTAAAAGTAGTGCCATCAAAGTTTAATGTTCATATAATTTACTTTTTTCATCTATGATGATTCAATAATATTGTCAATACAAAACTTAAGATTCAATAATATTATCAACACAAAACTTAAGAAATAAAACAATAACTAATTTTTTTTGTCCAAAATAATATATGACTAATGAATACTAATAAAATTGAAGATATTTCAAACCAATAACTAAAATGAGAACTTGTTTTGTTGTTCAATTTATACCTCCAAGAAACACACAACAACAAAAAGTTGTAGTTTTAGTAGTAACTGATTTGTCTTTTGATATTCTAATATGAAGATACCCCATAACAAAAAAATGAACCTATTTACGCGGACTAAAATGATTAGAACGTGTTTGCGGAGTTTTTATTTAAAACTAGACTTATATACATTAAATAGTATAAAAATGGTGCCCTCTAAAAATTTGGGCCTGAGTTAACCGCTCATGAGCTCATATCAAGTCCGGACATGCAAGTGAGCCTGTGCAGTTAATTGTTTCTCAGGAGAAAAATTTATTTGACTACTCGACGAATAGATTTACAAAACTGCACAATGATCCATCGAGAGTAATTTTTTCAACTAATGATGATGGTCCTTCAAGTGAGTTATTTTCCCAACCTAAAAAAAATTATTCTCAAACATTTGTTAAATAATTTATTAGAGCCTAATTAACTATTTTAAAAATTAAAATGTGATCTATGATTATTGTATTGTTATTACTTTTCTAACTTTTTCCTTACTTTTTCGCAGAAGATTTAAATCCATATGGAAAACAGTTTTATTCAGCGTATTGTTTAATAATGTGTTGAATACGTCTACATATCCTTTTAGTGAAATCACGAATGGTATGTGATAGATTTTTTATTAAAATATACATACATACATATATATTTATGTTTGCAAAGTTTTTTATTGAATTATTTTATGCAGTGTGTGGATCAAGTCAAGCAGTTGATTTGTCTACTTCAATGAACCAAAGTTTGTTGTATTGCTCAAAAAATACAATCTCAAATTTGCAGCAAAATATCATTTAACATCGATTGATTTGACTGCAGATGAGGAGTCTTCAAGTATGTTTTAAGCCTAATTTATTTCTCAAATTCACATATTTGAAATTTTTAATTAATTTCAATTTTTTCAGAAGGAAAGTAGTTTCAGATCTTTTAAAAATTGGTTGCTTTTTCTTTATTTTTCTTTTGCAGTGGTTGTTAAATTGACGAGTGGAGATTGTAAATTTGATCATGGGCATGCAAATCCTACAATTGGTATTAGTCTATATATGTTTGTGTGTGTGTGTGGTGTCTGTTTGTGTCTGTGTGTGTATTGTTAGTTTAGTTTATGAATTATGTAATTTATTTATATTTATTGGTATTTTTTATTGACAGATTATTGGGATATTGGCGATCCAACTTATAAATGTAACTTTTGTGGTGCACACTTTTGGTACGACGAGAGAGTTCAGTCTTCCTACAAATGCAAAAACCGACGTACTCTTTATGTTGTATGCAAGGAAAGATTCAAATTTCACCAATGAAGAGACCGCCCAAAGTTTTACATGATCTATTATATGGTGTGAGCGATAAGAGCAAACATTTTCTAGAAAATATAAGATCATATAACAACATGTTTTCATTCACTTCAATGGGAGGCAAGGTTGATCCGGAACCAAATCAAGGAAATTCTCCCCCAATTTTTAGAATGCATGGACAAAACTATCATCTATTAGGAACTTTATCACCCATTGAAGGTTCAAGTCCAAAATTTGCACAGCTATATATTTATGATACAGAAAATGAAATTCAAAACAGAATGAAAGCTGTTAGGTATTTATTGAATTTTTTTCCCAGATACGTACAATTATATATTGATCATTGATTATTAATATATTTAGTTATCTTATTTTTTTTAATATTATTTTCAGGAAGAACGGTAATATTAATAATTTGCATGCAGAAATTGTACGTGATTTGAAGGATATGTTGGATCAAAATATGTATTAGTAAAGTCTTTTAGAATGGCTCGCGAGAAAATGTGTGAAGGAGGTAATTCAAGCATTCGATTGAAATTGATAGGAAGGAGACATGGAGATGGACGACAGTATAATTTACCTACAGTTTCTGAGGTTGCTGCTTTGATAGTTGGAGATCTTGATGAATGCTTAGGTGATAAAGATATTATGGTTGAAACATAAGCTGGGAACCTACAACGAATAAATGAGTTATATGCTTCTTATTTAGCATTACAATACCCCTTGATCTTTCCCTACGGTGAAGATGGTTATAGAGAAGACATTCCATTATCTGAATCAACAAATAGAGGTAATGGTGGAAGAAGGAGAGTATTAGAGAATGGTTCGCTTATAGACTGCATGAAAGGGATAATGAGCCTTCTATCATATTGCTACTAAAAGACTTATGCAACAATTTTTTGTTGATGCTTATACAATGGTTGAATCTGCAAGATTAAAATTTATTCGAACGCATCAGAAACAATTACGGTGTGAGATGTATAAAGGTTTTACAGATGCATTATTACGAGGTCAAACAGATCCGACTACTCAAGGAAAAAGAGTCATTCTACCATCTTCTTTTACATGAGGTGCTCGGTACATGATTCAAAATTATCAAGATGCAATAGCAACATGCAGATGGGTTGGTTACCCGGATTTGTTTATAACATTTACATGCAACCCCAAATGGCCTGAAATACTTCGATATGTTGAAAAAAATGGTCTTCATCCTGAAGATCGACCAGATATATTATGTAGGGTTTTCAAGGTAAAATTGGATGGGCTGATCAAAGATCTGAAGCATAATAAAAATTTTGGAACAGTTTAAGCTGGTAACGATTTTGCCATATTTTTTGTACTTAATCATGTATTTTATTAATAAATTTAATATTTATTTATTTTCTATTGTTTTTTAGTTATATATACGGTTGAATTTCAAAAACGTGGGTTGCCGCATGCTCATATTTTATTGTTCCTAGCCAAAGAAGATAAGTTTTCATCGGGTAAATATATTGATCAGATAATCTCAGCAAAAATTCCTGATCAAAAATCAGATCCTACCTATTACAATGCAGTGCGAGATTTTATGATACATGGACCTTGTGGTACTGCAAGAAAGAATTCACCATGTATGTCAGATGGGTTGCTCAAAGCATTTTCCGAAAAAATTTGTTAAAAATACTTTGGTTGATAAGACGGATATCCATTATATAGACGCAAAGATGATGGAAGAACGGTTTTAAAGAATGGTGTTGAACTAGATAATCGATTTGTACTGCCTCATAATCGTTATCTATTGTAGAAGTATGGAGGTCATATGAATGTTGAATGGTGCAATCAGTCTCGATCTATAAAATATTTGTTCAAGTATGTGAATAAAGGACATGATCGTGTAACTGCGTCCTTCTATAGAACTACAGACGAGAACGAACCCAAAAAACTAATTGATGAAATTAACATGTATTACGATTGTAGATACATTCTGCTTGTGACGCTATCAAACTTCTTGGAGTCATCGGAGAAGGAGCCGAATGAGTCGGCGGTGATAGCAGATGATTGCAAGACAGGGAGCGAAAAGACAGGCGAAGAAGAGGACGATACGAGTCGAATGGGAGATTCGAGTGACAATGTAGGTACCGAGAAGTTGGATAGCGTCACAGACGAGGAGGCTCGAGTACAAGGCGGCAATGATGTTTATGTGAAGAAGAGGTACGAAATTTCTTTTCTTATGATCCGTGTCAGAGGAGGAGAGGAAACCAGTAGCACGGCGACGAGTGCGAGTCAGAGCTCCGGGCCGGCAAAGAGGACCCGTTCCCATTTTGACTCTGCAGCCAGCGAGAAGTTGAAGAAGTTGGGCACGCTGAGCAGCCTGTTATGCCTTGATGAGGACGATCCGGAAGACAATGCTGATTCAGTTTTGCCTTCCTTGGATGGTATTGATTCTATAGATCCGTGTATAAAAGAGGATGAGATTGGGAGTAGAGTGGACCCGGAGGGAAATGAGAGATTGGAAGCTGGGTCAATATCCAAGAAGCGAAAGAGGTCGAGGATTCTGATAGGTTGTCGTATCATCATTGCCGAGGGATGAGGGTCGGAGGACAGTCAACTTTATCTACGGTTACATAGTTTCTGCCTCGCCAGTCGAATGGCTGCAGGGACTATGTCTTGATCACCATGTCGTACCATAGATTAATGCAAATGGAGCTGGAGTTGGAGCCAAAATACAGAAACCAAAATACAAAATACATAATCCAAAATACAAAATACAAAATACAGAAACCAAAATACAAAATACAGAAACTAAAATACAAAATACAGAAACCAAAATACAAAATACAGAATCCAAAATACAAAACACTGTGAGAACGGATGGCTCAGAACACAACCCAACCGGAGAGGATACTCTGAGAGATCCATCTGAGTAGGACTTATACTCTGAGAGATCACATTTACAAGATGATATCAGTAGTGGGATTGAGTGCTGGAGGAGATATTATCAGAGTATACGTTCTACTCAGATGGGTCTCTCACCGTTACTATTTTTTCTGACAGCATGGTGGATGTGCTCCGTCAACAGATTCTTGCTTCGAGCCAAAATTTTGTCCCGGAGCTCAAGTAGACATCCTTGATGTAGAGCTCGAGTGAGAGGTTCCTGACAGCATGGTGGTCTCCTTTGTTAAAGTATCCATGCTCGTCCCACAACCAATGTGGGATAAGCACGGATACTTTGACAAAGGAGACCACCATGCTGTCAGGAACCTCTCACTCGAGCTCTACACCAAAGATGTCCACTTGAGCTCCGGGGCAAAGTTTTGGCTCGGAGCAAGAATCTGTTGAGGGAGCACATCCACCATGCCGTCAGAAAAAAATATTAACGGTGAGAGACCCATCTGAGTAGGACGTATACTCTGATAATATCTCCTCCAACACTCAATCCCACTATTGATATAATTCTTGTAAAGGTGATCTCTCAGAGTATACGTCCTACTCAGATGGATCTCTCAGAGTATCCTCTCCGGTTGGTTGTCGTATCATCATTGCCGAGGGATGAGGGTCGAAAGACAGTCGACTTTATCTATGGATACATAGTTTCTGCCTCGCCAGTTGAATGACTGTAGGGACTATGTCCTGATTACCATGTCATAGTCTAATACAATCCAGAGATTAACACAGTACTAATTCATATATGTAGTCCAATACAAATAGTCTAATACAAAAACAACCCAATACAAGTAGTCCAATACAAATAAGTACTAATAGCTAATGAGAACAATGCTGCTCACGCAAACGCTCAGTGATACGATCACGCAACCACCTCGAAAAAGCGAGATCTTTGGCGTGAGGTGAGATGTCGTCTCTTGTAAGTATTGCACGAATAGAACTCCCGGTCTCACTAGCTACCGGTGCTGGATGAATAGAACTCCCGGTCTCACTAGCAACTGGTGCCACTTCCTCCTTAATTGTAGGAGGAGCCACCTCAGCATTCACTATTTCCCTCAAACGACGTGCCGCTCCTCGGTCATGGGTGCCATCTGGTAAGATCGATAGTCACAAATAATATAATTGTAACATAAACAAGCTAAAGGAACCATCATGTAATTTGAGTACATTTTCGAAAGCAGAGGGATGAGGGTCGGATGATAGTCAACTTTATCTACGACTACATAGTTTTCTGCCTCGCCAGTCGAATGGCTGTAGGGACTATGTCCTGATCACCATGTCGTATCGTAGATTAATGCAAATGGAGCTGGAGCTGGAGCCAAAATACAGTTGGTACTAACCTCAATAGAACAAACACTCTCACAGCTCAAAATACTAACACATGCTCACGCCTTACTCTTGTGACACTCCCTTTCAAACACAAACACACACCTATATGTTTCCTTACACATGTTGCCATGTTACCTGTAAAAATAGGAAACCCTTGTTGTCTATAATAAGACACAATTCACCAAAAAGAACCATACTGTAGAACTCACACTTTAAGAAAATAGATGAAGGAAGACTTGTATGGAGGATCGATATGGTTGAGCGATGTTATTTTATTCTACAAAGAAACCATACTGTAGAACTCATACTGTAGAACTCACACTTTAACACAATTCTACAAAGAGTTGTCATAGGATTTGAGCGATGTCATTTTATTCTTTTCTTCTTCTTCTTCTTGGGATTTTTGAGTATTGGATCTTGAGACATATATAGCTAGAACTTACGAAGAATGGAGTACCATACTTCAACAAATAGATGTTGACTAATTGGTTCATATACTTGTTGTCTAAAATAAGTGTAGAAATGTTGCAAGGTGAAACAATGTATCAAACACTATATCAAAACCCAAACCCAATATGCAAATCCAAATTAATACAAAAATACACAAGTGTATGTAGGGGATTAAGTGTACAGAGGTGAAATACATATATATGCATGCTTGGGGGTGTCCACGTGTCCAACAAATGGACACAAAGTGTCCAAACCTCACGAACACACTGTATCAGTGAACACATGGTCGTAATGTGTCTCCGTGTCCATTTTGGACACGAAAACACCTCAATTAGGGTTAGGGTTTACCTTCAGTCTCCTCGCGGTGGTGGAGGAGGAGGGATTAAGTGTACAGAGGTGAAATACATATATGCAAGCTTGGGAGTGTCCATGTGTCCAACAAATGGACACAAAGTGTCCAAAACCTCACGAACACCTGTATCAGTGAACACATAGTCGTAATGTATCTCCGTGTCTATTTTGGACAAGAAAACACCTCAATTAGGGTTAGGGTTTACCTTCAGTCTCCTCGCGGTGGTGGAGGAGGAGGAGGAGGAGGATCTCGCGGTGGAGTAGGAGAAGGGGCTCGCGGTGGAAGAGGAGGAGGAGAAGGGGCTCGCTGGAGGGAGGAGAAGGGGCTCGCGGTAGAGGAGGAGGATGAGCGGCGCCGGAGGAAGGGGTCGGGCTGTCGTCGAGGTCGAGAAGAGGGCGGGAACAAAAAATTTAGGGAGAGGGAGAAATGAAAATCGAACCGAGGAAACCCTATTTATCAAAAATTAGCGACGTCCGTAAATACGTCGCAAAGCGTCGATAATCGTTTAATATTCGGCACGTAAAAATGTTTGCGACGCTAAACGTCGCTGAACTAATAAACTGGAGACGTTTTTCAACAAATCAACGACGTTCATTTTTATTACACTAAAGGTAGTCGCAATATGTCGTTGTTTGTCGCTATCAGCGACGTATTGTGACACATGCTTTTGGAGTCGCTAAATCCAAAAAAATTAACGACGTTTCAGGTCAGCGTCGCTAATTTCGTCGCTGATATGACTTATTTTGGTAGTGCTGTTGCCCCCCTGTCAGCCCCCCCCCCGCCCCCTGTCAGCCCCCCCTTCCCGGACCTGCTGTCGCACCTCCCCCCTCCCCGACCTGCTGCCCTCCCGCCCCCTATCAGCCTCCCCCCCGATGCCTCCAATCCCTAACCCTAACCCTCTCCTTCCATCAGCCGTCACCCACTCCCTCCAAACCCTAGTTTAGTTTCTTAAAAATTTATTGTTGGGATTCTCAGAGGGAAAACATTTGTTGGAATCTCTGTCCATCAATGCTGAAAATTTAACAAAGAGCACACATATGGTTTGTTGTGCATGAATCTTTGTTTCTTTCCTTTGATCTTCACACCAGGATCTATCAGAGGTTACCATGGGTTATCTCTCTGTCCTGGTTGTGATCCACACTCTCTGCTTTCTATGCGCGTATGTCGGTTCTGGCTCCGTTTTTAGCGCATTGGCAGAGTTGCTATGTTTATCAAGTGGAAAGAACAAATCGACAGTCGAATCTCTGATAAATGGTAGACTATATGGTGAATAGCAGTGTCACAGATACTAGTGTCAGCAATACACTAGCGGGCACTAGCACGACGATTTTCTCCATTCGACTTGTCGATCGATGGTTGGAAGGGCCAGAGGGCTACTCGACATGGAAAAAAAAAGGTCGAAAAGACACTTCGAGGAATACGGTTGTCTAAACATCTGACTGAAAATTCTCCAGCATGATGATCCCATCTTTGAGCAATGGGAGACAGATGACAGTCGACTGTTTACATAGTTAATGAATTCTATGGAACCATCGATGGAAGACAAGGTTCAAAATAACGGACTCCATGAAGGAGTTATGGAAAATTGGCAGCGGCGTTTGATGGCAAACGCGATTTGTCTCGTATCTATGACTCGGTCATTGGTGTGAACTGAACAAATCAAGGAGACAAATCTCATAAAGACCATTTTCGGGCCTTCAAGGCTATGACGGATGAGATCGATCGCGTATTACCTCTTACGTCGGATATTAATGAAACACGAGCTCAACGTGAGCAGCTTCATGTCATGGCTTATCTCGCCTCTCTCTCCGTCCTGATACGGACTGCTCGTTCTCAGATTATTGCTGGATCTGATGTACCGTCTCTGTTGGAAGAACACTATCGTGCCTTCGGGCTGCCAAAGTCGTTGAGACCACTCTGGGTGATACTCCTCGCTGATCGTTCTGTTCTCGGGGCCGCTCGTACAGGATTTTGTGGTGGTTGTGGCGGCCGACGGGGTGGCCGTAATGTTGGTCGTGATGGAGGACGAGGCAATGACGTCGTGATGAAGGAAGACCGCACACATGCTTTAACTGTGGTCAGCTTGGCCATTTCTATTGGCAATACACTAAATCATCTGTTGCTAATATCACCACTGATGCCCCTGATGATGGTGTCCGATCTATTCAGATGACTTCGGATTCATATACAAAGTTTCTTGATTTTCAGGCTCAACGTCGTGGTGAAGCATCCACGTCTGGTTTCACAGCCGGATACTCAGCCGCGTGCATAGTGAAACCCAAGGAATGGATAAATGACTTTGGTGCATCCTCTCACATGACTGGTGACGCAAGTATGATACATGATTATGTACTTGTACGTCGTACTTCTGGCATTACTGTTGCCAATGACGGTTCCCTGACAATTCGAGGCCGTGGAAGTGCCAATCTTTCTTCCAGACTGCCACTAAATTCTGTACTGCTTACTCCTGGGAATCCATTCAGTTTAATTTCTATTAGTCAAATTACTCGTGAACTACATTGCTCGGTAACATTTTTTCCTGATGGTTGTTTTTTTCAGGACCTGAAAACTGGAAGACTATCGGTAAGGGGCATGTGGCTGGAGGCTTGTACCTGTTTAACGCAACTCCTTCTGTTGTCTGTTGAGGATAAATCATAGGCGGTTGATACAACATTGGAGGGTATCCCATAGTTGGGTTAATATGACATTTGAGACGACTGAACATGTTGCTGGTGGGAAGATAATGATCGCGAGGGTGCTTCTTGTGATGGTTGTTGTTGGAAGTGTTGAGAATGCATCATATTAATTCATCTTTTTCATTAACATCTAACTTTGTTGTGTTCATTGTTGTTGCTCCTCCATTTTTCTGTTGGTGTTGGGTGGTATTTCCATCCTATGTCCAGAACACCCTGGAGTGCGACGAGTTCCATCTGTGTGTTGGAGAATCTCAGAAAGTCGAAGGTGACGAAGGTGACGTGTTTGAGTGCGTGTAAAAATATTGGAAAAAGTAGTATCATTGTTAGCGGATACCCTGCTGGTGTACTGCAGGCGGCCTCCAATTGTCACTATCTATGCCCATGACTCATCTCACCCTCCAAAGTTTCCAAAGAGTACGTGGATCCATTCTATAAATTAATAGACTGAAAATCATGATGTTGCTAGAGCATACACAGAAAGAACGACATGTCACTAGCATACGGCCAGTGTGTCATCGATCTATCATTGAGACATAGTTCTTGTTGCAAATTAAGGCTTCCAAGTTACGGTTATATCGTGTGAATTCTTAACTATGGTCCTGGCATTGCCAATGGTCTATAATCTAACATAATATATGATTATATATCATTTATAAATACTTTATTATTTGAAATTTCCACACATTAAGATCAGAAAAAAGGTATTTCACTATCTGACAAATTAGCGGAACGTTTTCTGTCATAAACATGCAGCCATTAATTCCAATTTATTCAATCCCTCATTATTTTTCATAAGTTTTAGTACAATATATAAAATTATTAATTTGAGGGATATCATTATTAACTACTACTTCTGTATGTGCCCAATATTTTTTTCAAGGGCAGAAAGTGATCAAATAATCAGCACCAGTACAAGTGAAGGTGCTAGAAGCATCATCATAGGCATAGCTGTAGGCATCAGGACATGCATTCTTGAAGATCATTGAGAAGCTTGAGGGCTTGCATGTGCTCGGAGTACCGAACGCTCCCCTGCAGCAATATTCGTCGGTGTTGAAAGCCTCGCAAGCGCTCTTGCACCCTACGACGGCTCCGCCACCATTCTTGAGCTGCAATTGTGCAGGACAACGTGCGTTGATGTCAACAGGGCAACCAGATGTCTTGCAGTCGCCCGACCCTCCTTGGACGGAAATAGACGCCGGAGATTGAATCCGTCAACTAAGCTTGTGTCGTAGAAATCCTTTCCACCGTCTCCTTGGAGAGTAAACTCGAGGAGTGTCACCGGAGGTGCACCTCCGGCACCATTGCACGATACGACTCCTGTGCTGCAATCGCCTGTCTCACAGGAGAATCGCCCAGAAGCATCAGTGGCGCACCCGGTACGAGCCCACATGCGACCCACCCATCCCATTGGGGCGGTGACGGGAGTTGACGTCGCACCATTACCGAGCTCGAATCCGGTTTGGGACAGCGGGGAGGATGAGCCTCCTGGAGTGTGCCTGGCCACACTGTGAAGGGGCATTGTTCTTGAAGGTAAGGTAGTTGAAGTTACACCTGGAATATTTTGACATGAAATATACGATTGTAATATGCAAAAATACTCAGAAGTATGTACTAAAAGAGAAGGAAAAAAAATGAATTAATCTTGGTGAAGGAATTTTATCATGTATACTTGAAGACTAGCAATTAAAGGTTCCTGCATATGCAGCCATACAAACCTATAATATATAATTTGTCGTTCACGTAAGTAAAGGCTAGCTATGTGTACGAAATATAGTCGAGTGATTCTAGTAGTCACGCTCAATCTATTGTTTCGCCTAAATTAATAAACATTAATGTCGATACAGTTGGGGATGCATGGCTAGCTAAGGAACCGCAACACATATATATATATATATATATATATATATATATATATATATATATATATATATTTACAACACTGCATGTCCTCATAGATCGTGATACACAATAGGTACGTACGTACGTACCTTTAAGGAGGAAGATATTAAATACCAAGATCAAGTTGAAGTATGCCCATTGATACGAGCTTTGGTGAATCATATATATTAATCAAGTTAGAAAGAATGATAGGAGTGAGTAGG